>MCJB01002226.1:8634-115751 GCA_002018475.1 Nicotiana obtusifolia | reverse complement strand
TGCAGTTCTTTCAGTCAGTATAGCTTATTTCGGAATATTTATAGCATCCTTTTTATATAAACCCATTTATTCTTCTTTAAAAAATTTTGAGTTAATTAATTCTTTTGTTAAAAAGGGTCCTAAGAGAATTCTGTGGGACAAAATTCTAAATGGCATATATGATTGGTCATATAATCGTGCTTACATAGATGCTTTTTATACAAGATTCTTAGTTGGTGGGATAAGAGGATTAGCTGAATTTACTCATTTTTTTGATCGACGAGTAATTGATGGGATGACTAACGGGGTTGGGGTTATTAGTTTCATTGTAGGAGAAGGTATTAAATATATAGGGGGCGGACGCATCTCTTCTTATCTTTTCTTGTATTTAGCTTATGTTTCAGTCTTTTTATTAGTTTATTACTTACTCTTTTCAACTTTTTGAATAAAATTCCTCATTTTCTTTTTTTTTTTTTAATTCACAATTACAATTATAGCCTGTCTCTGTAAGGTGAGAGTGGAATTTATCCTTTATTTTGTCCTTTCCATTCACTCGGATTTCTTCCGTTTCATCGATTTTGTCCGGATCCCACCTTTCTTCCGAAAAAAGGGAAGGAGAAGGATAAGGATCTTCTTCAGTGGATCCCTCTTGTTCCTGTTTAGTCCCCTTCATTTCGGAAGCTGTTTCTATTTCTACATCTCTTTCTTCCTCACTTTCCACCCTTTCTTCTGTTTTTGAGGCTTCTTTCAGTTTCTTAGTAAGAATGGGTGAGGGTATTCTGCCTAAATAGTAGACACAGGTAATAAATAAGAGAATACTAAAGATCCGAGCCATAGAATTTCTCAATTCTAACACAAGGTACTTATTAGATCGAATGTACTTATTCGATCTAATAGAATGATTTTGCCGTATCCAGACTAATACCAATCCAAGCCATTTCATGAATAAAATGTGACCAATTAACCAACCAACAAAACCACTTGTTACGCTATGCTGGAGGTATTATTATTGATAAAAGAGATAGGGGCAGAAGATTTGAGGAAGGTTTGTTCCATCCAGAAAACTGCAGTGATCCTACAACTTGAGAATTTTCCCAAGCTAGTCTCAACTGCTTTCACTTGGGAAAGAATCGATTAAGAAGAAGATTGCTGAAGAGAAAAAATTTTAGAAATGGTAATTCAGATTATGGCAGTCCATCAAAGAAGGAAAAGTTTTACTATTCCAAGACTAGAGTATTTAGAAGTCATCACATTATAATCAAAATAGACAAAAAAAATTGTACTAATAGTACTACAAGTTATGGCCAAGGCAAGACTCATATACCCACTTGTGTACAATGTGAGAAGAATCACATGGTACTGGCAAGAGAGTTTCTGGTACTTGTTTTAATAGTGAGAGCCTTGATCATAAAGAGAAGGATTGTCCTAATCCTAATCCCATTTCTTCTATACATGTGGAGGGCTCAGTTAAAAAATATATTACTACTCATTCTCAAGCAAATATTAGTGCGAGATTCAAAAACACACAAGCAGTGGGTTCAGTGGAGCTAATTAGGCTAGCGGGTCAAGAGCTACTGCACGAGTCTATGCGATGAGACAGAGGGACGACCAAGATATCCCGAACGTGGTTATTGGTGAATTTTACTTATTTGGCATATTTGCTATTATATTATTTGATCCTGGATCCACACACTTTTACGTTTTCTCGTCACTTGAATTTTAATGTAAAATGCGAGACTTGACTTTGATGTGTTTGTCACGAGTCCTTCTATAATGAACAGATCGGTCGTTTTGCTTTCTAAAACCAATCCCTATTTAAGACTTTTTCTGTCTGCTCTTCCTATTTTATTACTAAGGGGGGAGGGTAGAGGGGGTGGGTGGTTTGGTTTTGTAAGAGTTCGGGTTGAATTCGGAATACTTAATTCCATAATAGTGGCATGAGGTGGCCAAGTTTGACTTAGGTCAACACTTTGAGTATATGACCTCGGAATCAGGATTTGAAGATTCCAATAGGTTCGTATGGTGATTTTTGACTTGGCCATATGTTCAAATCGAGTATCGGATGGGCCGGGAGTGTTTCGACGCTTATTGTTAGAAGTTGGCATTTTGAAGGTTTTAGAGTTTTTTAAGTTTTACTTGGGTAGACATTGGTGTTATTGGATCTCGTTTGCCGATTCCGAGCCTGGGAGTATGTTGCTTTTGTCATATTGGACGTGTGCGTGAAATTTTGTGTCACTCCGAGTTGTCTATGTATGATTCATCGCGTTCAGAGTTAGTTAGAAGAGGTTTGAAGTTTAGAAATTTATTAGTTTGGTTTGGGGTGCGATTTCTTGGTTGTGATGTTATTTTAAATGTTTTTAGACCTCGAGAGAGTCCGAATTATATTTTTCGACTTGTTGGTATAATTGGATAGGGTTTCGGATAGCTTGGGTGAGCTTTAGACCACCTGGAGCAATGTTGAAGTTGGCAGATTTTTGCTAGTGCTGGTGTGCTACGCAATCGCAAAGGTAGTCCTGCGATCGCGAAAAAGGAACTTGGAGGATGGAAGCTTTTGTTCTTCACAAAATCCAGGAAGGCCCCACGAATACAATGGAGGACATGAATCCTCTTCGCGAACGCGGAGGAGCCTACACAAACGCGAAGAAGGAAGAGGAAGGAAGGGGCAAGCAGGCTTGGCCTTCGCAAACGCGGCAGGGAAACCGTGAACGCGGAGGTTTGGGGGCTAGTGGCCTTCACAAATGTGGCTGGGAGCTCGCGAACGCGAAGAGGCAGGTCTAGACAGGGGCAGCTTTGGCCTTTGCCATTATGAGTCTTCTTCTACGATCGCAGTGAAGGATGCCTGGGTTGAATATAAGATTTAACTTCTGGACATAGCTTCATCCTATTTTTTCTTGGCTTGGGCGATTTCAGAGTTTTTTGAAGAGCCATTTTCATCAAGTACTATTATGTGAGTGATGTCTACTGATTATGAGTTAATACATGAATTATATGGAGATTTTAACATAAAAATTAGTGGAATTTTAGGGTTGGGTGGAAAAACCTAGCATTGATAAAAACAAGATTTTGACCACAAAATTGGTTATGGAAATGAAAATAATTTATATATTTGAGTTCGTGATTCCATAAATAGTATTTATCTTAGAAAATATTTAGAATCCAGGTGTGTGGTCCGGGGTTGACTTTTATTGACTTTTTGAGTAGGGTCGGGAATAGATTCCGATAGCTAAATTATGAGTTCGTGTGCATTTATTGATTGGTTTGCACATTCCTTTGGTTAGTTTTGAGTTGCTCGACGTCGATTTAAGGTGTTAGTAAGGTGTAAGATCCGAGTAGTGAACTTGGAAGCAAGGTAAGTCTTTTTCCTAATCTTGTGAGAGGAAAATATCTCCGTAGGTAGATATAACCTACATCATGCCTTAACTATACTACTTGAATTAATCAGCATGCTTGATTAGTTATGTTTGAATACTTGAATTCATAACTAAGCTTGAGACTATAATTTGCGTACTTGACCAAGCCTCTTTACTTTAAGTTTTGGTGGGATACTTGATTGTCAGTACGATTCTGCTTTCTCTTGCATTCATTTCCTCATGTTGTGTTTATGTGATCGGCAGTCCCAGGACTTCTTGATTTGCACGTATCTTCGTGAGTGGGGTTAGTGGCCCAATGAAAGTTTCTCTATTCCTATGCGATCAGGTCGTTTACCTCGGCTGTGCTATGAGATATTATTATGGATCAGGCTGTACGAACTCAACAGTATTATGAGATGCATCTATGTATTGAGTCGTGTGACCTCGACGGTGTTATGTAACACTATTCTTATGGATCGAGCCGTACGATCTCTGCAGAATTCATGCGCAATATTCAATATGGAGTCAGAGCACATATGAGTTTTTTTCCTGGCTTGAGATTTGACATTGTATCTAATATTGCTTATCTTTGTTTCATTCGAGGCAGCATATGGTATTTAATGATTTCATAGCTAATCTTGTGTTGAGAATCATGTTATTTATTGTTAAATGTTTTGTTGCTACTTGTTATGTTTCATGCCTGTCTACTTCTATGTACATTGTTATTGGACCACTAGTAAGTGTTGATATCGATCCCTCGTTACTAGTTCTTCGAGGTTAGATTAGATACTTACTAGGTACGAGTTGATTTACGTACTTATAATACACATTTTTGCACCATATTTTGCACTAGTCAAAACGGGATTCAACTTATGGTTTCTCTGTTGTTTATGAAAGAGAGTCGCAACCTAATATTTACAAGGTATACTCGGCTACATATTTAATTACTAAGTCATGCTCTTTATTCATCTTCTAACCAGTAAGATTATGAATAAGGGTTCTTGTTCTTCTAAGGAAAAGGTGTTAGGCACCCCTTAAAATCTACCTGAGGTAGTCTGTCACGACCCGAATTTCCCACCCTCGGGAGTCGTGATGGCGCCTACTAGTGAAAGCTAGGCAAGCCAATCAACCGAATTATTTACCATGTTTTCATTCGAAATCAATTCAACTAAAGCCAACCATAAATAAACAACACAATTTAACGAGCGAATTGCATAGAATATTTCAAATAAAATCTCTTTTACAAACTACCCAAGGTCTGGTGTCACAGTTTCACAGACTGTCTAAGAGTACTACAAACAAGGTTCTGAAAGAAGTAACAAAATACTGTCTCCGAACTACGTGGAAGAAACAGGTAAAGAAAAGGGGACAGGGGACGCCAAGATCTGCGAACGTATGCAGTACTACCTTGGGTCGCCTGATAATCACAACGCTGGAAGCTTTCTACTGTCCGAAGCCTGCGGTACTGGGATCTGCACAAAAGAGTGCAGAGTGTAGTATCAGCACAACCGACCCCATGTGCTGGTAAGTGCCTGGCCTAACCCTGGCGAGGTAGTGACGAGGCTAGGACCAGACTCCAGATAAACCTGTTTAGTTAAAAACATATATGTATCTACAGCAGAAACTAGAAATACATGAACAATTTAAACGGGTAAAAGAAGACATGCATTGCAATAACAGACAAATAAAGCGAAGCGAATCATCAACGATTGAAAAGCCAAAGGTTCTCTGGGGCCAGAATTGCAAGTGGCATTCAGGAAACAATCAGCCGCAGTTGGAATCATCATCAAAAGAAAATGGGCCGCAATCAAGTGACAAAAGTACTCAAGGCAACAAAACTAACCACCAATCTAAACTAACAATTTTTCTTTGTTGAAAAATAGGAAAACACACAATGCAGGGAAAACAACCTCGCATAAAGCAGGTACCATTGAAAGGAAAATCGTGTGGAGACTAAAAACAGCTCTAAAACAGCAAAAACTCTCAAAAGGAAAGTCATCTCAAAATTCTTTCCCGCTCTTTTACTCATTCTATAAGATCATTCAAAATCATGCTAGTATAGGGTACGCCAATCTCTAGCTGCATTTTCCAACATATGGTACGCCACTCCCTAGTTGATGATATATTAGACATAGGTTACACCACTCCATAGTCTCCTTATCAGTATAGGGTACACCAATCCATGGTTGTGTTTCCAATATAGGGTAAACCACACCCTAGTTGATTGATCCTAAATGCAGGGTACACCACTCTCTAATATCATTGCTAATATAGAGTACGCCACTCCTCAATCTCCTTACTAGTATATGACACATCAATCCTTAGTTGTGTTTTTCAATATAGGGTACACCACTCCTTAGGTGATTGACCTTAAATACAGGGTATACCGTTCCCTGATATCATAATATAGGGTTACTCCCTAATTTTTTTTATCAGTAAAGGGTACACCAATCACTATAGTGTTTTCTAACATATGGTACACCACTCCCTAGTTAAATGATCTTAAATAAAGGACACACCATTCCTTGATATCATTGCTAATATAGGGAACACCACTCCCTAGTCTCTTTACCAATTGGGTACACCAATCCCTAGCTGTGTTTTCTAGCATAGGGTACACCATTCCTTCATTGATGATTATCTTTAGACACTAGGATACACCATTCCCTAGTTGCATTTTCCCAACATAAGATACACCAATATTTAGTTGAGGCATTATTTCTTGATAATAATGAAATACCATCCCCAAAGAATCATGATCTTCCCAGGCTACACTATACCTAATATTTTATTGCTTTCAATAAAGAAATAGTTTAGAATTTTTGTGACAATAACCCACAAAACTTTTCTAGTGAAAATTGGGGCAGAAAATTTTGTTCATTTGTTCGTTTTGCCGTCTAGACAGGTTTTACCTCAAGGGACAGGGTTGAGATGACCAAAAGAAGAAGTCTCAATCCAGTTAAAAGAAAAAGAAAGAAAAGAAGCCAGGTCTAGATGAAGTGAAGTTGAAAGAAGAACATGATTTGCTCAAGAACATGACTGAAGTCACGAGCATACATCCCCCATTTTTTATCAAAGAAGAAGCAACCAACACCTACAGCGAACAAGCATCAAGGTTTAGATCAGAGTCAACATAGAGAACCAGTCAAGGCTCAAGATCATGCTTCAGAAGACTTATAGATAGGAGTCTAATAACTCATAGTTGATAGGCATGTTTAGTTTTTTCAATTTTGATTTTGGTGTAATAAAGAGTTAAGTAAGCAGTAACAGCACTGAAATCACAACTTTTTGGTAGCTGCCAAAACTTTTAGAACTACACTGACCTGATTTATTTATAGCAAGTATATGTAGGCTATCTCAGAAGCAATGTTCGATTAAACTTGTTTTAAAAAATGCTTCACATCGAGTGTCAAACGACCATAAATTATTCACAATTGCTCAGTTTATCTTTGTCCGAAAACTCTTCATGTTTTCGAGCAAAGATAGGCAGTTGCGAGCAGGTAACTTTTGTCCTGCTTGAAACTGCTCCTACAAAAAATCAAAAATAGTATTTTATTTAGTTTTGATTTTTGTATAATTTTAAAGAATTTTTCTCAATGTTGTTGTTTGCCTTTCATGGCATTAAGTTACATTTTTCATAATTAGAAATATTTATAAATCAGAAAATTCATCAAATAATATTTTACCTTTTGTTCATTGCATTTGTAGATTTTATTGCACTATTAGCTTTTAGTGGCATATAGTTACATTTTTAAAAAAATACAAAATCACAAGATATATATTAATAATAACAATAACAATAATAATAATAATAATAATAATAATAATAATAATAATAATAATAATAATAATACATTAGTTGTCTTGATTAACCAATTAGTTTAGTTTGATAATTCATAATTAATTAATTAGTTGTTAGATAATCGAACTAAATTGTTAAAATTATAACAGGAATCAATTAACCAATTAAGGAAGAAAAGAGAGGGTTCGTTTGAGCTTAAAATCGGACTTGGGGCAACAAATAGGCGCAGTCCTTTGCCAAACTTCGCCCAACAATTTCTTTGACCCGGTCCATACCCCTTTGACCCCTGAGACCACCAAATGGCGTAGTCAAGGCCTAAACTATGCTGTTTTGCCAAACTTGCGTCTTTTAATAAAATAATTTTCCAAATATCAGATTTTTTTTCTAATTTGAAACCCTCTCCAATTGCTCCGCCCCAATTTTGAATTAGGGCGGCCGGAAATCGCTTCAGCGCCCTCCGCCTCATCTCCATCGATGGCGCCCATCTCTACCCCTGGAAACTTTCAATTGCCCCTAAACATCTCACCAAATACTCCTCACCTCTCCCTCATACTTAATCCATCAATTGCCTCCTCAAAAGCCCACCCAAACTCCACCGGCTAGTGGATTTGAAAAATTCAAGAGCATCAGAATTTTCTATTTTATTTTTTGACAGATTTGGCTACGGGTGAGGTTGAATATTACATCAACCAGTCAAAACATTCACAATTCTCCACTATTCTCTTTTCTCATGGTCAAAAACTTCAAACCCTCAAAGGTTTTTACCAATGAAGTACTTATTCGACCATACAGTTGAACAAGTACTCGTTAGTCATAAATCCTTGATCGATTTTGAAGCAACATATTCTGGAGCCCGGGTTCTCTCCATTTCTTTCAATTTCATTGTCAGTGATTTGATTTTCTTCTGGTAATATTTTCCAATGCCTTTCTAGTTTGTTTGTTTGTTTTATCTTGTTTGTCTTTTATTTTTGATTCCAAATTAGTTAATTTCATGGTAGTTAAATTAAGTGACAAGGGTTTTAAGTTTGTTTAGTTGTTAATGTTAATTGGTTTTTTAGTTAGTGAGGTCATCAAAATTGAAATTGAATTTGTTGTTCTTCTAATTAATGATCCGGTTAGTTTGGCTTCAAAAGATTTGGCCTGTTATGCTGTTAAGCAAGCCCAACAAATCGAAGTCCAGTAAGAATATAGGTATTGGCCATGTGGTTGAAGACCCAGGCATTTGAGTGATGTAATTGGTAATAATAAAGAGTTAAAATAGATAATTTTGAAATATAACCAAGAAACTCTTAGTTTAACTAACATGGAACATTCTAGGAAGTGGGGGAAGGGACTGTATAGCAATAAACATAAAATAATAATAATAATAATAATAATAATAATAATAATAATTATTATTATTATTATTATTATTATTATAAGAAGAAGAAGAAGAAGAAATAGGTCGGTTCTCAGGGACTTGAATGAGTAAAAAATAGAAAATGAGAGGGATAAAAACAAACAAAAAATAACTGAAAGAATCTTTGAAATCTACTATAAAATATCACTATTCTTCACACAAATGATAGATTGATTTTAATCTGCATACACACTGATTCATTCTCACTCATCCTCACTTTCAAAAGATGAAAGCAATTTTCTGGATCCAAAATTTGAATTCCAGATTCTGAAAAGAAAAAAACCTAAAAATAAAACCAAAAATCAAAAACAAAATGAGATTCAAAAGGCTTTCTGATTTCTACTGTATTGCTTGGAGAATTTTTGAGATTCTCAGTTGTTTTGGACTAAATGTTGAGGTCTATTTTGTTGTTCTTCTATTGTTCGCTTTCAATTTGTAGCTGAATTTCATCATTTCTTCTGTTTAGACCTTTATTTAGTATTTGACTGTTGCTTAGGTATGTTCAGTTATCTATGTTGCTTTGATTTGAAATCATAAATGAAATTCAAGTTGTTCTCTGCCTAATTCTGTAGATCTAACATGTTTAATGGTTGAACTTGTTTGAATCTTCTTCTCTGTTGAATTTGTTTGAATCTTCTTATCTGTAATGGAAGCCTGAGCGTAGAATGGTTGGGCCAGCCTTTGGACCCATTGTAGCCACTCGTTGATTGTAAGCAATAACTTTATACGCGTTCAAATTGCTGAATGCAACGATGATGAACCCTATTTTACCTGCCTTATAAATGTTCACACTAATTAAATAGCCATTAACGATTTAGTAAGATAAAAAAAATGAGATTTGAACACAAAGGTCTTCCTTACCCACCTATCCAGTCTCATCAGATTTCTAGAATAAATTTACTTCAAGTGTACCTTGGTTGTGGGTTAATAAAGGTGATTGATGCATAACTCCATGAAAATAGAAGTTCTGCCAAATTCTTTGTTAGATCATAATAATGCAAATGTAAATTATTTCTAACGATCATTCCATAATTACAGACCATCACAGTTCAACCCAAACCTTAGGAAAATGAACTTTCGTAGTTGCTCTAGTCGCGTTTAATAATTTATCATGGTTATGGGGATGATTCTCGTGACGTAACTATGACACCTAATCCCAAATTCAAGTGCATGTTCACACGCCTCGATTTCACAACTTCAAATAATAATAAAATAAATAGGTCATAAATTGCGGGTGCATTTCAGGTGGCATGATTTGCGATGTATATAAACAACAAGTATTGTAACTTGTTCTAAAATAATTCCATAAATGCCTAAAATATACAAATAAAAGTGTTAAAAGGGTAAACATGCACATCAGTTTAAAACATATAATAATTAGACTATTAAGTCGAGTATAAATTGTAAAACGATCATGCTAAAACCACAGAATCCGAAAGTGCCTCACACCTTCTGCTGGATTAATAAAATTCCTTACATGGTCTTTTGTGTTTCGCAAACTTAAACAAAGCCAATTCTCCTTGAGTTTGGATTTTAACATAAACAATGACTTGGGACACCTTAAATAATTATTCCAAGTGGCGACTCTTAAAACTAAAATAATCCATCCTATTTCAATAATGTTACTTAAAGTGGAAAAACTCCTTTCCCTGAAAAAGAAGGTGTGATATCCATGTGGGCCCGAGATGACTTTTGTTGACTTTTGGAGATTTGATTAAAGACTGAAGCTTTATTGTACGCAATTGATTCATAAGGCTTTGCTTGACATTATTGAGTTTTACATGAGTAGATTCGAGTCTTTTATTATTGGATTTGAACGGAAAGGTGGTTTGTTGTTGATTAAAGCTTGCAGGTGGAAGTAAGTCTCTTATTTATCCTTGTAAGAGAAAATTCTCCTATAGGTGGTCTATTGTATATTTGTTGCTCGATTTAGGAGCCACGTATATTCGAGGTGACGGGCGTATATGCATAGCTAGGTTTGACCATATCTGATATGATTGACTTGAATTATGCTTTTTAAGATTATGTAAAGTTGATATCTGTATTTCCATTGATTCAATGACTACGTGATAATTCATAAATATAATATACGAGCATGCTTAAGGCTATGACTCGTTGATTTGGGCATAAATGATTGTTTGCTATAATGAGCTTTATTATTAATTCGTAGTCATACATTTGTCTTATTTGCTCCATGTTTTGGTGGTTTCTATGGCTTAAATCACTCATGGTAAATAAGATGATTAATCTTGTGCAAGGTTAAATAGCTTATTGAGTCGTTGTAATATATTGAATTACATTATTAGCCATAATCATCATTTAGCCCCACGAGCTTTTATCCCTATTTTTATTGTTATATCTGGTGCCTCTTAAATTATATTATTTTATATCCATATGCATGAGTTGGAGAGTTTGATATTGTAGAAATATTGAGAAATTTGGCGCTATGAAAAATGTGAGCAGATATTGATTATTTTTTATTGATGATAGTACTATTGGAACGAGCTGCACGCTGCAACGATTGATTAATGATCATTAAATATAAATTTATCACATGTTTGGATATGGATACATCCCTCTGGAGTAAGGTGATTACCCATATTACCTTGGCCTTGTGAGCGTAAGCACCTGGACTTATGGTGCTTGGATGGACACATGACATGTGTCAGGCATTTTTATCCCTATTTTTATTGTTATATCTGGTGCCTCTTAATTATATTATTTTATATCCATATGCATGAGTTGGAGAGTTCGATGTTGTAGAAATATTGAGAAATTTGGCACTATGAAAAATGTGAGCATATATTGATTATTTTTTATTGATGATAGTACTATTAGAACGAGCTGCACGCTGCAACGATTGATTAATGATCATTAAATATAAATTTATCACATGTTTGGATATGGATACATCCCTCCGGAGTAAGGTGATTACCCATATTACCTTGGCCTTGTGAGCGTAAGCACCTGGACTTATGGTGCTTGGATGGACACATGACATGTGTCAGGCACATGGATTTGTACTGTGAGAGATTGAGAAATGGATCCTGAACATGCATATGTACATATTATAAACTCAGGTAGTTGCTTTATATGAATGTTATTGACATGTATAATGTCTTGATGTGAGGATTCAGATGTTTGACACCTATTTTGATTTCCTAATATTTGTGAAGCATGCCTAAATTTTCATATGAACTATGTATCTAACTTTCATATCTTATTGATGATATCATATCTTCTCTCATATCTGATTCATGTCCTATCTGATTATTGGGCTATTAGTATGTATCGATGTCGACCCCTCACCACTCTTCTTCGAGACTAGACTTTATACTTATTGAGTACCGTAGTTTTGTACTCATACTACACTTCTTGTAATGATCCGACTAGTCGTTTTGAGCATTTGTATTTAGTTCAGTGATTTGAGGTCATGAGTAGCTTCATACGGTGTATTATGACTTACGTGTATTATCTTCGAGTTATTTGTAATTATTTTGGAAGAATGATTCTTAAATAGGAAGCTTTCAGTTGAAAGAGTTCGCCAAGTCTGACTTTAGTGTATTTGACCTCAGATTGGAGGAGCTTTGATGGTTTCGTTAATGGTGATTTTGGACTTGGGCGTATGCTCGGATTTTCATTTGGATGTATCTAGAAGGTCTTGGCACTAATTGGTGAAAGTTGACAATTTGAAGGTTTGGAAGGTTCATAAGTTTAACCGGGAGTTAACTTTGATGATTTCGGGTTCAGATTATTATTACGGGAGTTGGATTAGGTTCTTTATGTCATTTGGAACTTGTATGCAGAATTTGAGGTCATTCCGAGTTGATTTGATATGGTTCGGCATGAGTTTTGAAAGTTGAAAGTTCATTAGTTCCCTAAGCTTGATTTTGAGGTACGATTCGTACTTTTGATGTTGTTATGTGTAATTTGAGGCATCGAGCAGGTTCGTGTTATGTTTTGGAACTTTTTGATATGTTCGGGCGGGGTCCCGAGGGGCCTGGGTGAGTCTCAGATCATTTTCATGTTTTTGGGCAAGCCCTGTTCTGGTGTTTCGCATCTGTGCATGTTGAGCGCAGGTGCGGATCCGCTTCTGTGAGATTTTTATTGCTTTTGCAACGTTGTGGCATTGATCAGGTGTTTCACTTTTGCAGGTGAGGGACCGCAGATGCAAGGTCACATCAGCGGAATAATGATCGCAAATGAAGGATTGAGGCTCCAGATTAGTATTCGCTTCTGCGGACGTGTTCGTGCTTCTACGGTGTTACAAGTGCGGAGTGTATTGCGTAGATGCGGATGGTGGTCAGATAAGTGAATGTCGCATATGCGAGATTCTTCTTGCAAATAGGGGAGCACTGGCGCGCTACTTTGTCCGCAAATACGAAAATCCCTAACATATTTCTATATATTCGAGGGTTGTTTCATTTTGTCATATTTTGCGATTTAGAGCTCGGTTTTGGGCGATTTGGAGAGGATTTTTACCACATGGATTGGGGTAACTATTTTATTCTAGGTTTTGATTATATTCCATCAGTATCTTTGATTTTGGCATTTGATTGATGATTCTAAAAGAGAAATTGGTAATTTTGTCCCAACTTTTGTAAAAGTTAATATTTGAGATTTGAACATCGATTTAGAGTCAGAATTGAGTGAAACTAATATGGGTTGAATCGTATTCGAATAAGTTGTCGGAATATATGAATTTTGTCGGGTTCCGAGGTATAGGCCTGGTTTGACTTTGAGTATTTGATTAAAGACTCAAACTTTTTCGTTTGTGTTTGTTTCCTTTGGCATTAATTGATGATTTTGAGTTTCTTTTGGCTAGTTTCAAGCTGTTCAGAGGTTGATTCGTGCATGATGGAATTCTAGAGCATTATTTGGCTTACTCTGTATTTGATTTAGCTTGTTCGACGTAAATAATAAATCTAAACTTGGATTTGAGGGTATTTATTCATGAGAAGTATGATATTTGAGATTGGTTGGGGGTGATGCACGTGCTATGTGATGGGTGTGTGTGCATGCACTGAGATATTCATTACCCGGTTGGTTCTTAGGCTATTATGTGCCTTTTTTTGATATCATACTTCTTTGATATCGTGTTTTTTTTTAATCTATTTGACTGTGTGAGTTATTATTAATGCTAGAAATCATGTCTAGGTCGCCTACTTAGTTGTTTGAGACGTGTTATAGCTATTTTACCATGTTGATCTAATTGCCTTAGCCGTAGTCATATTGTTTCAGTCATAAAAGTTATATCCGCATATGTTATCTCTGCCTCTATGCATTCTTGATGTGCTACTTCTCATGTTATTGGTGTCTTTGTACGTGACACGAGTTTGAGCTGTATTTAAGGCACATCGTGGTATTACGTGTTATATGGATAGATTATGTTTCTGTGATATGTTGACATTAGACTAGAGCAGATTGAGGACTGATGTGAGCCGTAGAGCTGTGTAGTGAGTTTTTGTGATGACCTGATAGGTCGTTTTGAGTACTAGCCCTTATTTCCATATTCCAAGACCTCTATTAGCTTCATTTGATATTTCTTGATTTGCGCGCATAGTCCGTATTGTTTTCTGGAAATTATGTACGTAACAAGTTGAAGAAAATATGATTTTCACTTTAAAAATAACTTGAGTTGACTACGGTCAACATTTTGGATAAACGATCGTGGATCGATGTTTTGACTATATAGGTAGGTCCGTATTATGATTTTGGGCTTGGGCGTATGATCTTAATTGAATTCAGAGATCCCTAGGTTGAGTTGACTTGTTTTGTCAAAAGTTAGCAATTTGAATATTTTGAAATTCCCTAAGTTTGATCGGAGGTTGACTTTGTGGTTTCCTGGTTTGGATATTGATTTGGGGACTTGGAATAGGTCCGTTTTTCTATTTGAAACTTCTCTGCAGAATTTGGTCCAATTCAGGGTTAGTTTGATAGCATTCAGATACTTAGTTGTGATTCTAGAGGTTCTTGAGCTTTCTTTTGAATTTTACGAGTTTTATTGTCCGATTCGTAGTTCTAAATGTTATTTTGGTATTTTGATCGCGCGACCGAGTTTGTATGTTGTTAATTGTTTGGTTTGGAGCTCAGGCTAGTTTTGGAGGTGCTACGGATGAGTTTGGTTAGTTTGAAGACTGCTGGTTTGGTATGGCTTAGTCATATTTGCGACTAAGCACTGAGCTTAGGCAGGTTCGCGAATGCGAACCTTTAATTGCATTTGCGGTGAGATGGTTTATTGCAAATGCGATATTTTTGTCTCATTTGCGACTTATGCAGGCTGGAGGCAAAGTTAACATTTGCAACCTGTGTCTTGCAATTGCGACACTTGCAGCTGGGTAATAGAGGGGAAAATCTGGACTTAGCTTATTTTACACCATTTCTCAACCCTAGACACTCTAGAGGCAATTTTTCAAGAATTTCTTCTTTCCAAAATCACTGGGAAGAAACTTTAATCTATTTTCTTTCAATTTTCCATTAATTTTCATGAGTTTTTAACATCAAATCTAGGGTTTCCTTAGTAGAAATTAGGGATTTGGGTAGAAAGTGGAGATTTTGTAAAATTAAAGTTTAGACCTCAAATTGAGGTCCGATTTTGAAACAAATCACATAATTGGGCTCCGGGTGAATGGGTAATTAGATTTTGGTCCGAATCTCGAATTTTGACCAAGCGAACCGGGGTTGACTTTTTCAAATTCATCAAAGATTGAACCTTTTTCCTTTGTGAGTAATTTCTAAAGCTTATTTTTAATTGTTTGATCGATAATTGGTTAGATTTGGATGGTTTGGAGGCTTGTTCAAAAGGCAAAGCCGCGGTTGGTTGATTGAGTTGGTTGCAGAGTGAGAGAAGTGTTGTGTCTAACCTTAAGTTGAGAGAAATAGGACTAGTTGGACTATTTTCTACGTGAATTATGTGGGAAAACTCCATATATGCGAGGTGACGAGTGTATATGTGCCGTCATGGAGTTATATCATGGGGGATTGGGCTATTCACTTCCATGTCTCCTCTTATCCTATGTTATCTTGTTACACGCTTTAGTTGCTACATGTTCTCACTTGTTATCCTTGCTTCACTTGTTAGTTGTTGTTTAATTATTTCTTGTTTGAATTTGTACTTTTCCACCCCATATTTGCTTACTTTCTACATGATTCTGATTGCATTAATTATATATTTTCGTTGTCTCATGTTTACTTGTTTTTATTGTTCTTATATTACCTGAAGCACATTATTATGTCATTCCGTTTATGTGATCCATCTAGCTAGTCTGGTATTGATGTTTTGTCAAGGTTGGGATTACGAAGTATTGGCTATTTTCTGTTTCTATTGGTGGTTCTTTATTGTTCCGCTCGTTTCACTTCCCTTTTGTGATGATATTTTCGTAAATGGTGATGTCGAGTTGTTTATGTTAATAAGTTGATATTGGAGGATCGGGTTGCGTGCCACAACGTTATTGAAAGGAATTGGTATTGGAAGCTCGGCTTGCACACTGTAACGGATTTGATGAGTTGTAGTTGTTTGTAGCTGTAGAGGTTATTCTCAGTATTCTAATATGAGACAGGATATTATGTTATTCTGGGGCACTCTGGGAGTTGACGTTCGGTTCCGTTTATATGTGTTTACTATTTTATTTCTATTCATGTTTTCTAGTATTATTATTATTATTATTATTATTATTATTATTATTATTATTATTATTATTATTATTATTATTATTATTATTATTATTATTATTATTATTTCGTACTGGTATATTGTGAGTGACTTATAATAGACTCATCACAACTTTATCGAGGTTAGGATCGGCACATATAGAGTACATAGGGTTGGTTATAATCATGCTACACTTTTGGAATTCTTGTGCAGATCCTAGTGTTGGTCTTGGCGGCCTGTAGCAGAGTGTGCTCGGATGTGACAGCTACAAGAGACTTGAAGCAGAACTGTTGCCGTTCGCAGTCCCTGAAGTCCCCTTCTACCATGTTTTACCGTTATTATATTTTATAGTATTATGTTTAACTTCAGACAATGTTTATAGTATTCTAGACGCTAATGTACATGTGACTCCGAATTTCTGGGAGTAGTTTAGTATCATGTTACTTATAATAACATTGTGTTCATTTATGAGTTTATTAATTTTTAATTATATTCACCCTGTTATAATTGCTAAAATTGTTTAATTAATTCCCTAATGTTGGCTTGCCTCGCAAGTAGATGTTAGGCGCCATTACGACCCTGATGATGGGATTCCGAGTTGTGACTAGTTAGTATCAGAGCACTAGGTTGCCTAGGTCTCATGAGTCATGAGCAAGCTTAGTAGAGTATGTGGTGTATTTATCTTCTGGAGGCTATATAGCTTTAAAAAAATTTCACTTCTTTCTTTCTCTATTGTGCGACTTTATTCTATTATTGAAGTTTAAACCATTCTATTCGTGTTCTCTCGCAGATGGTAAGAAAACATACAGCATCTACAGCCGGGCATGACCGAGAGCCCCCTGTTGCAGCCACTACTAGGGATAGGGGCCGAGGTAGAGGCAAAGCTCAGCCTAGAGCATATGTAGCATCACCTGTTGCGAAGCCTCAAATCGAGCATGAGGTGGAGATCACTATTTAGACCACACCAGTCAGACCCGCTCAAGTTCCGAAGGGACTTGTTGCTACTCTCGTACTTTAAGATGTCCTAGTCCGCTTAGTGGGCCTTATGCAGAGTGTGGCCTAAGCCGAGGTATTTCCTTTGGCACCAGCTGTCTCTCAAGCTCGGGGAGGAGCTCAAACTCCTGCCACTCACACTCTGGAGCAAATGTATCAGACTCTAGCAGTTCCTACTATTGGAGTAGTTCAGCGCATTATTACTAACGGTCCAGGGAGAGGCCCGTGATGTCTTTTAAGGATTGATGAGGTTCGATAAGTTCACTAAACTCTTTCCTATCCACTTTGATGGTACACCTTCTGAGGACCTACATTATTATTTGGATCATTGCCATGAGGTGTTGCGCAACATGGGTATGGTGGAGTCCAATGGAATCGATTTCATAGTGTTTCAGATGATCGACTCTGCCAAGAGATGGTGGCAGGATTATGTTCGAGCAAGACCAGTAGGTTCACCTCCACTCAATTGGGATAAGTTCTCATAACTATTTTTGGAGAAGTTCATTCTTTTTACACTAAGAGAGGAGTACCGCAGGTAGTTTAAGTGCCTCCTGCAGGGTTGCATGACAGTTACCCAGTACGAGACCAGATTTTTGGACCGATCTCTCCCTGCAGCTATCTTCATTCCTACTGACAGAGCGAGGGTGAGGAGATTCATTGATGGTCTTACTTTTGGTATCAGACTGCATATGGCCATGGAGACGGGGGATGATATTTCGTTCCAGCGGGCGGTAGAGATTGGTAGACGGATTGAGATGATTTGTTGTCAAGGTAGAGAGGTGGTATCCAAGAAGAGGCCTCATCATTTTGGTGGTTTTAGTGGTGACTTCCTATTCTTCAGATAGATTGGCTCATATTTACATTCAAGAGACTATCCGCCCACACGACGTGCCCATTTCCATCATTTCTAATCGGGGCACGCATTTTACATCGCATTTTTGGGGAGCCGTGAAGCATGAGTTGGCACGTGGGTTGAGCTGAGCACAATGTTTCATTCTCAGACAGAAAGAAGTCCGAGCGCACTATTCAGATCTCGGAGGACATGTTACGTGGTTATGTTATGGATTTCAGAGGTTCATGGGACCAGTTCTTACCTCTGGCAGAGTTTTCCTACAATAACAGTTACTAGTCTAGTATTCAGATGGCGTGTATGAGGCCTTATATGGGAGGCGATGTCATTCGGCGATTGTTTGGTTTGAGCTTGGAGAAACTAGGTTGTTAGGCACTTATTTGATCTGTGATGCTATGGAGAAGGTTAAGGTGATTCAGGAACAACTTTGCACAGCTCAGTCCAAGCAGAAGAGTTATGCGGATCGGAAGGTTTAGGATGTAGCTTATATGGTGGGTGAGAAGGTTCTTCTCCGAGTGTGTCCCATGAAGGGCGTGATGCGGTTTGGAAGGAAGGGCAAGTTGAGCCCGAGGTTTATTGGCCAATTTGAGATCTTAGAGATAATTGGGGAGGTTTCTTACAGGCTTGCATTGCCTCCTAGCCTATCAGGAATACATCCGGCATTTCACATTTTCATACTTCGGAAGTACCATAAGGATAGCTTGCATATTCTAGACTTCAGCACGGTTCAGGTTGATGAAAATTTGGCCTATGAGGAGAGTCGGTGGCTATTCTAGCCCGGCAGGTTCGGAAGTTGAGATCTAAGAGTTTTCATTTTGTGAAATTGCAATGGAGAGGACAGCCAATCAAGGCAGCTTTGTGGGATTCCGAGCTCAATATGCAGAGTAGATACCTACACTTTTTTTCCAGCCCAAGTACTTTTCTATATCCGTTCAAGTACGAATGTTTCTTTTAGAGGTAGAGAATGTGATGACCCGATAGGTCATTTCGAAAACTAGCCTTTATTTCCATGTTTTGAGACCTCTATTAGCTTCATTTAACATTTCTTGATTTGCACGAATAGTCCACATTGTTTTTTGGAAAGTTTTTAGGTAAAAAGTTGAAGAAAATGTGATTTTTGGCTTTAAAAATAACTTGAATTGAGTACGATCAGCATTTTGGGTGAACGACCCCGGATAGGTATTTTGGCCATTTTGGTAGGTTTGTATTATTATTTTGGTCTTGAGAGTATGCCCAGAATTGAATTCGGAGTTCCTACGTTGAATTGACTCGTTTTGTCAAAAATTAGCAATTTGAATGATTGAAAATTGCTTAGGTTTGACTGTAAGTTGACTTTATAGTTATCGGGTTGAGATTTTTATTTTGGGACTTGGAATAAGTCCATTTTTACAGTTGAAACTTGTCCTCAAAATTTGGTGCAATTCAGAGTTGGTCTGATAGGATTTGAACGCTTGGTTGTGATTCTAGAGGTTCTTGTGTTTTCTTTTGAATTTCATGTATTTTGATGTCCATTCATAGTTCTAGATGTTATTTTGGTATTTTTGATCATGCGAGTGAGTTTATATGATGTTATTACACTTGTGTGCATGTTTCGGTTGGAGCCCAAGGGGCTCGGGTGAGTTTCAGAGGTGCTACGGATGAGTTTGATTAGTTTGAAGACTGCTAGTGTGCTTCAGTTATGGTGCTGGACAGCAGGTCTCGCATTTGCAATGACCTGTTCGGAAATGCGAACCCCACTTTTGCAATGTTGATCTAAACAATTAGGATGGAGAACTGGGTAGGGTAGTCTTCACATTTGCAAAGAAATGTTCACAATTGCAGATATTCCGGGCTACTCTTTTGCGATGTCTTGGTCGAATTTGCGACTGAGCACTAGGCTTAGGCAGGTTTGCAGATCGAACCTTTGATCGCATTTGTGGTAGGATGGGGTATCGTGGATGCAATATTTTTATCGCATTTGCGACTTATTCTGGCTGAAGGTAGAGTTCGCGTTTTCCACATGTGTTTCGCACCTGCAGTTGGGTAATAGAGGGGAAAATCAGACTTGCTCATTTTATACCATTTCTTAACCCTAAACTCTCTAGAGGGTATTTTTCAAGAATTTCTTCTTCCCGAAATCATTGGTAAGCAACTTTAATCCATTTTTTTTAATTTTTCATTACTTTTCATGAGTTTTTAACATCAAATCTAGAATTTCCATGTTAGAAATTAGGGACTTGTGTAGAATTTGGAGATTTTGTAAAATTGAGATTTAGACCTCAAATTGAGGTCGAATTTCAAAAATGATCACATAATGGTGCTCGAGGGTGAATTGGTAATCAGATTTTGGTCCAAATCTCGGATTTTGACAAAGTGGGCTCGGGGTTGACATTTGCTGACTTTTTCAAATACATCATATTTTTCCTTTGTGAGTAGTTTCTAAAGATTATTTTGAATTGTTTGATCGATAATTGGTTAGATTTTGTTTGTTTAGAGGCTCGTTAAAAAGTAAAGGTCGCGGTTTGCTGATTGACTTGGTTGCAGAGTGAGGTAAGTGTTGTGTCTAACCTTGACTTATGGGAATTAGGACTAGTTGGACTATTTGCTATGCGAATTATGTGGGGAAACGACGTATATGCGAGGTGATGAGTGTATATGCACCGTCATGGGGTTAAAGCATGTGGGACTAGGCTATTTACTTCCTTGTCTCCTCTAATTCTATGTTATCTTTTTACATGCTTTAGTTGGTACATGTGCTCACTTGTTATCCATAATTCACTTGTTACTTGTTGTTTAGTTGTTACTTGTTTCGATCTGAACATTTTCCACCCCAGATGTGTTTGCTTGCTTAATGTTTCTAATTGCATTAATTGTATATTTTCGTTGTCTCATGTTTACTTGTTTTTATTGTTCTTATATTAACTTAAGCACATTATTACATCATTTCGTTTATGTAAGCCATCTAGCTACTAGTCTGGTATTGATGTTTTGCCAAGGTTGGGATTATGAAGTATTGGCTATTCTCTGTTTGTATTGGTAGTTCCTTATTGTTCCGCTCATTTCACTTCCCTTGTGTGTTGAAATTTTCGTAAATGGTGATGTCAAGTTGTTTATGTTAATAAGTTGATATTAGGGGATCAGGTTGCGCGCCACAATGGTATTGAAAGTAATTGATATGGGGGATCGGGTTGCATGCCACAATGGAACTGGAAATAATATTATATTGATATTGGAAATGAGATGTTCATTGTATAAAGTATTTTGTTGAAACTTGGGATCGGATTGCATGCCGTAACGGATTTGATGTATTATAGTTGTTTGCGGTTGTAGAGGTTATTCTCAGTATTATGATATGAGATTTGAGGTTATGTTATTCCAGGGCCCTCTGGTAATTGACCTTTGGGTCTGCTTATATCAGTTTACTATTTCCTATCGGTTTATTATGAGTGACTTGCCACAGCCTCATCACTACTTTATTGAGGTTGGGCTTGACACTTATAGAGTACAAGGGGTTGATTGTACTTATGCTACACTTTTACATTTCTTGTGCAAATCATAATGTTGGTCTTGGCGGCGTGTAGCAGAGTCGGCTCGTATTTAACAGCTACAAGAGACTTGAGGTAGAGCTGCTGGGTTCGCAGGGACTGATGTCCCCTTCTACCATGTTTTACTTTTATTCTAGTTTCAGACAGTATTATGTTTTACTTCAGACCATGATTGTAGTATTCTAGACGCTCATGTACTTGTGACTTCGGATTTCTAGGAGTAGTTTAGTATCCTGTTACTTATAATAACATTGTGCTCATTTTTGAGTTTATTAATTGTTAATTATCATCACCTTGTTATAATTGCTAAAATTGGTTAAATAATTACCTAATATTGGCTTGCCTAGTAAGTAGATGTTAGGCTCCATCACGGCCTCGGTGATGGGATTTTGGATCGTGACAGTTTTGTTGGATCGGGTTGCACGTCGCAATGGTTATATTGATATTGAGGTGACGCATATGCCAGGCCCTACATTAGGCTAAGTGTTATTGATTTTAAGGCTACGCATGCACCATGACATATTGGCATATGATTAGCGTTTGGGCAGGATCTGCCCCTCCGGAGTCTAACATACCAGCAGCAGGGCGCAGGCACAATGTATTAAATACATGCTTCAGTGATCCGCATTTATGCCAGACACCCGTACAATGCTAAGTGTTGATGTGTGTAGTGGTTAGGGCCTTAGGCCAGGCACTGTGAGTGTGCTAAGTATGGTTCTTCTAGATGGTTTCATTATGATAATATTGATTTGACATGTATATTTGACATATGGGCATAAGGATGTATTTTCCTCATACTAGACGGTAATATGACATCTGATGATTTAACATGTATATTTGACATATAGGCATAGAGATATACTTTCCTCATGCTAGAAGGTAATATGACATCTGATGATTTGACATCTAAGCATAGATGGTAGATGGTAGATGGTAATTTGACATCTAATAATTTGACATGTACATTTGACATATAGGCATAGAGATTTATCTTTCTCATGCTAGCTGGTAATGTGACATTTCATTATTTGACATATAGGTATAGAAATGTATGTTCCTCATGCTAGGATGTAACATGAAATCATTTAATAACTTGACATGTATATTGACATGTAGGCATAGAGACGTGTTTGCCCCATGCTAACGGTTTAAGGAGTATTCTTATTTGATGTTGGGAAATTGGAAACAAATATAATTATTTTGATAAACTCATGTTTAATTGATTTCAGTGGTGAGAATTGGACTTAGATTGTATACTTGAAAAGCATGTCTACTTTGCCATATTTGTGAATGAGCTAAATATGATAATACTTTTGAGTCATTGCTTTTGCTGTCTTCATTACATTATTACGAGTTATTATTGGCTATTGGTGTTGGATCCGACCATGTTTCGAGATTGTCACTGCTTTCAGCCTGAGGTTAGGTTTGTTACTTATTAAGTACTTGGGTTCGGTTGTACTTGCACTACACTTCTGCATCTTGCTTGCAGATCTTGGAGCTAGTGGTGCTGTATATGGCGGGAGCTGGCATTGAAGTTATACCTGCTTTCCGGATATAGCTGTCATTTGTCCTTGGTAGCCTAAGAATTGCAAATCTGTTTATGTCTTTTTCAAATAGATGATGTATTTATTTCATATCAGCTTTGTAAATTCTAAGTCTTAGATGCTCATGATTTGTACTGCTAATCCTTGGAATTTTGTATAAAAGTTCAGTTATTTTACTCATTGACTCTTATTATTCTTATTTCACTTGGGTTGAATGTTATTTGTCTTACCTAACGGGATAGGTTAGGTGTTATCACGACTAGTGGATTTTGGGTCGTAACAAGTTGGTATCAGAGCTCTAGGTTCATAGGTTCTACGAGTCATGAGCAAGTGTCTAGTAGAGTCTTACAGATCGGTATGATGATGTCCATACCTATCTTGTTGAGGCTATAGGGCATGTAGGAAGATTTTACATCTTTCTTTGTTTATCATCCGATATTAATTCAATTCAACTTGATGTGTATCTCTTTGAATTCCTTCCACTCACTCGTATATATGTTAGGTGAGCGTTCGATATCAGCTGTGCATCGATGGCTTATGATTCCATTGAAGAGGTGCGAGATGCGTTTTCTATATTTTGGTGATGGGCCAATCTGGAGGACTTGAGGCCTAGCTTACATCGTAGCTTAGGCTTGGTGGTTTTAGTTGTGTGAGTATGTGCTTTTGGACTCGTATATCTAGTAGTGTCCCTAGGAGTGGATTGATGGTGCAGTGAGTGTTTGGATAGCTATGTGATGAGTATTATATAACTGAGGTTGGTGCTTAGATGGTCGAGATGTCATGGGAAGAGTTTGTTTGGGATGTGAAAGGACTACAGATGCTCGATTTCTATGTTGATATGTTGTACAATCTTGTGTAAGTGTTTGAGGGATCTTTCATGTTGTTGACTTGTGGAATGAAGTATATTCTTATGTCTTGTTAATAAGTTCAGGCTCGGTAGGATTTAGCGATTGCATAGTGGTTGCAGCCATGATGGGGTCGTAGACAAATTCTAGTTTGAGGCTAAGTAGGTGGGTTATCACCTGCAGGGTAGTCTACAGATATGTGATTCTTATGATGTTTGTGGAGAATTTCTTTCTAGCAGTGGGTTATATGTGTTACAATTTGAATTTGGATCCCCTTGAGGAAGTTGGCTTGTCCATCACGAAGATAAATGTGAGCTCATTAGATGATTTGAGGTATTGTATGATTTGTGTTAAATGAGCTCATGAAGGATTTAGTTGAATTACAATGCGAGATCATGGCAATTATGGAGTAAAGGTGCGGTGGGTTATCGGATGTTATGTTATGTGTTGTATTGGTTTTGGTTTATGGCATATTTGAAGATCAATTATGATTTGCAGAGGTTGGTTTTGAGGTTGATTTGAGCAAGGGAATCTCTGGATGCATGATGTATTACACTTTATGGATATAAAAAAATATTGGAATAATTTGAGTATGTTGTTCCTGATGTATGTAATGTGCTAAGAAAAGGGATTCACTCGGATGCATTAAGATGGTGTTACTTGTTTGGGTGTTGGTGTGCTAATGGAGATTAGTTCGTTCGGCTCGTTTTGGTGGTGCATTTGAGATTAGAGTGGGGTGGATGACTCTCGATAAGGTTCTCATAAGTCTTGAGATTCATATGTGGTATTGAGGACTTTTGGATTTATAAGCAGTAAAGATCTGAGATTTGCATTGGTTGATGTCGGGATTTGCGGCATTTCTGTATCATTATGGATTTTACATTTCAGTGTTAGGGAGTTCAAGGAAACAACTTTAGATTTACATAAGGTCTCCTTAGAGTGGGTATCTCGGATGCGGTATTTTTGAGTGCTTGAGAGGGAATACAGTGGTTTATGGGCTTTAGACAATGTTCTTTCATGCTAGGATCTCTTGTGGTCAGCTTTCATCAAGGAAAGTGATGTAATAGCTAGGAGAAGTGTTTGAAGGCAATTCAGAAGGAACTTGGAGAAATAGGATGGCTTGATAGTAGGTTAGATTGGCATGTTAATGGAAATGATTAGTTCTTTTGGTTCTTTTGATATGGTGAAGCTTTACCATTGTTTGTAGCAATACTCTTAGGTTCGGCAATCTCTGTCACTTGGTTGAGATAGAAGGATTCAATTCTGATGGCTTGGTTATGTGCATATGGTTTCGAAGAGTTCTCAATGGTGTTGATCACGGTTGAGGATGGATACTTTCAACAGGCATGAGGAGTTTGTTGTGAGTAGTGATTTTCTCATGGATAGGATCAAGTGGAAGATTTTTGGCTAATTGAGTATATATTGTGCTTGTGACTCAGAGTTGATAATAGGGTACTCGTGTTTTTGTATGTTGGCATGATTAGAGGCAGTGCGTCATATGGGGATCCACATTGGGCACACAAATCCGACCCTGCATCCGCAACACCCCATCATTCCAATAGTAACCTCCTTGGCATCGCCGTGCTGAACCGTGTCCTTTCGGACAAGAAAATGGAGATCATCATACATAGGCTCTTTGATGCGGTCATATAAGGAAGATCGAGAGACCACACAAGCTAGAACCCGACTAGGCTCCGAAACGTCTAATCTCATGAACTGATTGGCCAAGGCCTGAACATCTGATGCAAGTGGTCTCTCACCTGCCGGAATAAATGCAAGACTACCTATACTCACCACCTTTCTACTCACGGTATCGGCCACCACATTGGTCTTCCCGGGATGATACAGAATGGTAATATTATAGTCCTTTAGCAGCTCCAACCATCTCCGCTGTCTCAAATTTAGATCCTTTTATTTGAACAAGTGCTGGAGACTCCGATGATCCATAAATACCTCACAATGCACACCGCAGATATAATGCCTCCAAATCTTCAATGCATGAACGATGGCTACCAACTCCAAATCATGAACAGGGTAGTTTTGCTCATGGGGCTTCAACTGGAGCGAAGCATAAGCAATCACCCTTCCTCCTACATCAAGAAACACCCAATACCAATCCTAGAAGCATCATAATACACAGTATAAGAACCCGATGGTGAAGGAAAAACTAGAACTGGAGCTGTGGTCAAGGTAGTCTTGAGTTTCTAAAAGCTCTCCTCACTCTTATCCGACCACCTGAATGGAGCTCCCTTTTGAGTCAACCTGGTCAAAGGAGCTGCAATGGACAATAAACCCTCTACGAAGTAATAATAATATCCGGCCAAGCCGAGAAAACTCCGAATCTCAGTAGTTGAAGACGGTCTAGGCCAACTCTGAACCGCCGCTATCTTCTTTGGATCCACCTTTATTTTCTCACTGGACACCATGTGCCCCAAGAACACCACTGAATTGAGCCAAAACTTACACTTGGAGAACTTGGCATAAAGCTTCTCCTCCCTCAACCTCTGTAGTATAATCCTCATATGCTGAGCATGCTCCTCCTGGCTACATGAGTACACCAGGATATCATCAATGAATAATATGACAAACGAATCAAGATATGGCTGAAATATACTGTTTATCAGATGCATGAATGCTACTGGGACATTCGTCAGCCCAAATGACATCACAAGGAACTCGTAGTGACCATAGTGGATCCTGAATGCCGTTTTCAGAATATTCGAATATCGAATCTTCAATTGGTGATACGTAGACCTCAAATCAATCATAGAGAACACCTTCGCTCCCTAAATCTGGTAAAATAAATCATCAGTGCGCGGCAAAAGATACTTGTTCTTGATTGTAACTTTGTTCAACTGCCTATAATTGATGCACATCCGCATAGTACTATCCTTCTTCTTCACAAAAAGAACTGATGCACCCTAAGGCAACACACTAGACCTAATAAACCCCTTATCAAGAAGCTCCTAAAGCTGCTCGGCTGGTGCCAATACGATACAGAGGAATAGAAATGGGCTGAGTGCCGGACACCAAATCTATACCAAAATCAATATCCCTATCGGGTGGCATGCTCGGCAGGTTTGCAGGAAACACATCTGAAAAATCTTGCACTACTGAAACAGAATCAATATTAGAAGTATCAGCAGTAACATCCCTCACAAAGGCCAAATATGACAGACACCCCTTCCAACCATCCGTTGGGCCTTCAGATAAGAAATCACCTTGCTGGGAACATAATCTAGAGAACCTCTCCACTCGATCCTCGGTAATCTCCGACATCATCAACGTCACAGTCATAGCGTGACAATCAAGAATATCATGAAATGGACACAATCAATCCATACCTAAAATCATGTCGAAATCAATCATACTAAGCAATAAGAGATCAACTCTAGTCTCCAATCCCCTAATAGTCACCACACACGACCGATACATAGGGTCAACAACAACGGTATCACCCACCAGTGTAGATAAATGAATAATTGAAACTAAGGACTCATAGGGCATCCAAATAACGAGTAAAATATGATGATACATACGAATAAGTGGAACCAGGTTAAATAATATAGAAGCATCCCTGTGGCATATCGAGACAATGCATGTGATCACTGTGTCGGAAGCAACAACCTCTTGCTTGGAAGGAATAGCATAGAATCGAGCCTGGCCGCCACCTATCGGCCTCCCTCTCTAAGGCGACCCCTAGCTGCTTGAGCCCCGCTCTGAGCTGGCTGAGCGGGTGGTGAAGTAACTGGTGCAGAAGTCATAGCCTGACCCCTCCACTGAACTGGACCTCCCAAGAGACGGGGACAATGCCTCCTTAAATGTTTAAACTCCCCCACACCCGTAGCAACTCCGATCCGTCAATGGTGGTGGGGATTGAATCAGACCCCAAGAACCAGAATAACTGCTAAGAAAACCTGGTGCAGATGAACCCTAAATTGAAGGAGCACAAGATGAACTCTGATCTAGGAGGGCACCGAGAGATGACTGACCCGGATGGGCTCTGTAAGAACAATGGCTAGCTGATACACCCTGATGAACTAGACGATCCATCTAAGCGGGCCTGTATGGATGTCCCTTGCTGTGGTGGGACAGACCCCCAGAAGAAACACCGCTGAAATACCCAAAACCACGAGTCCTCTTGGCCTTTCTCTCCTCAAGCTCCTGACTACGGACCAACTCTAGTTGCCGAGCAATATTAAGCACCTCATCGAACATAGCACCTGATATTCTCTCGAGTCATTACAAAGTGCAGTCCATAGTTGAGGCCATCATGAACCTCCTAATCCTCTCCCTCTCTGTGGGAACTAACCAGACCGCATGACGAGCCAACTTTGAAAACCTCATCTCGTACTGGGTCATAGACATACCCTCTTAGGCGTAGCTGCTCAAACTTCCTAAACTTCTCCCAAAAGAGAACAGAGAACTCGTGCCATGAAAGTGGTGCAGCATCGGCTGTTTTGTTCCGCTCATAGGCCTCCCACCATCTAAAGGCTTCCCCCGATAGCTGAAAAGTAGTAAATCTCAAGAATACCCGCGGTGTGATGAATCCGCTGGCACATATCCAAAGAAGTCTTGAGCATCTTCTGACTCAGCACCATTAAATGATGGAGGCTTGAGCCTCCCGAACCTCTATAGTCTCTTCTACTCCTCATCACTCATAATAGGAGCCACATGGGCCTGAGCAACTGCAACTGGTTGGGCTAGTAATATCCCTGGTGTCTGAAATCCCTACACCACCTGCTCTGGAGTACAGGTGACGGGAGTCTGAGCACCTCCCATGGCCAGAGAAGTGGCTTGTGCACCCTGAACTGATGCCACCTGAGCAAGGCTAGTGCAAACAATCAAAATCGGGGCCAAAGCCTCCTGAAGGCCTGGAATCGCAATAGGCATAGATGGTGCTTGAGCTGGTCCCACCGGCTCAACCACATCTAAAATCTGCTTCTGACTTGGAGCAACTAGGGGGTCTACAAGTGTTTCTCTAGCTGTTGTACGAGCTGCACCTCAAACACTACCGCAACCCTGACCTCTCGTGGCCCTAGCTAGTGGTACTAGTGGCCGTCTGCCCGGTTTGATAGCACGTGTATGTGAGAGAAAAGAGTAATAGAAGTTTAGTTTCCGGAGTCAACAAACTTGCATGACTAGAACACAATAAAGTGAAGTTTTCCTAATGGTTCGGCACCCTCACGGAGATAAGTACAGACGTCTCTGTACCGATCCGCAAGACTCTACTAAACCTACTCATGACTCGTGAGACCTATGTAACCTAGGCTCTAATACCAACTTGTTACGATCCAAAATCTCACATGTGCCGTGATGGCACCTATCGCGATACAAGGGAAGCCAATAACTCACAAATACAAGCATCTTAATTTGAAAACATACTGGAATGGGCTTAAGCAAATAAACCAAAATCTCATAATAACTAGGTGAAAAAACCGCAGCTCAATACAGAATTTTTCAAAAATCCGGGTGTCACTTAGTACATGAGCATCTATACAATAATATGGTCTGACTATTGAAAACACTGTCTAGGAAAGTAGAACAATATAAATAAACTAAAAGGGAAAGGAGGAGACTCAAGGTCGGCGGACGCCAAAGCAGCTACCTCGATAATCTCCGAACTGATAAAGCTCCAAAATCAGCAACCACCACGCCCGCAAATACCTGGATCTGCACACAAAGTGCAGAGTGTAGCATGAGAACAACCGACTAATGTACTCAATAAGTAACAAGACTAACTTGTGGGCTGAAAGTAATGACGAGCCCAACAAATACAGTCCAAATACAGAGTTTAACAGTGCATAAATGGCCGAAAATATGACAATAATATCTCAGAGAAACTCATAATCTATTGGTACACAGTACAAGAATTAGACGTGCTTCCAGGTTTAACAGTTAAGCTTAATACAGATAAAATATTGCAAGTATGACTGATATGAGGAATATTGCATCTCTATATCTACATGCCATTGTGCATATCATATGTGATGCAACACAATAAAAATATCACGTACTCACACCCTCAGAGTACTCAATCCGATTGTCTCAATTCTCGGTCATCAAACTTAGTCACTCAACATTGTACGGTACCTGCGCACACTACTGGTATGTCAGACTATGGGGTGGCAGATCTTGCCCAAGCTCTAATGTAAAGCCAATCGGGCCAGCTGCGACGTGCAGCCCGATCCTATATCAATAAAGCCTAAAAGTCCTGCTGCAGCGTGCATCCTGGTCTATATAATAATAATATATTTAATGCCATAATCCTACTGCGGCGTGCAGGCGATCCAGTAATCTCACTCATAACACGGCTCTTAGGCCCCAACTCAGTCATCAATCTCTCCAGTCTCTCGGGATCAAATATATCGTGCCAATCTGTAAGGCCCCGTTAAAATTTCCTAATGATTTAAGATTTTAATGTGCACCAGCAATATTTGAGAATAAAGTATTCGAGTATTAAAGGAGACATATGAGATAGAACCACGTCATTTTGAAATGAAAATAAATGTTTAAGGTGCGTTGGAACATATTAAGGAGTTTTCTGAATGGGAAGAATTTGTGTGTCACAAGTTGGATATATTAAATGGAAAGGATGTTATTATGTAAACATGGTTTCATACTTATATGAATGTTTGGAAGTCAATTCAGGTCTATATCATAGCAAGTTATCGATTAAGGGTGAGTGGAGAAGCAAAAAAATGGAAAAGAAAACAGCTGGAAGCGTGCTACGGTCCGTGCAATGCGCGGATTGTGGCACGCCAGCCCTCTCAACAACTTAGGAAACTAGTGAATTATAGGCATTTGGGGCTGGCACTGGTACGCTACCCCCACCGAAAGCTTTTCTTTTAAGTACTCACTTTGGGGGTTTATTTCCCCATTTCACTTGGACGGATTTTGGAGCTCTTCTCCACTCTCTCAAGACCACAAACTCCTCTCTTATTCAACGTAAGTAATCCCCATTATTTTGGTGTGAAATCCCATCATTTCTACGCTAGTATTGATGAAATATACACATGAAATCTTTAGATTTTCAAGAAATTTCTTCAAAAACTCAAAAGGAGGGTTTTGCAAGATATCTTCTAAAAGGTAATCTTACACCCTTAGACTTACATGAATGGATATATTATGGCAATATGAGTATGAATTAAGTATTGGAACTCATGGGGTGGTGATTGGAAGCCATAATTATCCAATTTTAATACATAACTACTGTAGAGATTGAAAGGTGATTATTTGATGGATATTTGTTGTTTGGGTGCGGATGGTTGGATATGCATGTGATGTTGGAAGTTATAAAATACTTAAGGATGATAGTGAGATGGAGTATTTTTAAAAATGGTGGTATTTGGATGAACAAAACCATGGTTAAGTGTTGTGGAGATTTTTGCCTACTAGGTATTTGACTAAATGGCCTAAACTATGGAAACTGTTACTAATGATGGTCCCATTGGATGTTGATATTGTAGATTGTCATTGCTTAGTGTAGTGGATCATTGTAGCATCATTCAGGGACGAATTTAAGGTATGTTGGCTAAACTTCTCTCTTAGAATCGAATTCCATAATGTTCCCATAAGTTTCAAGTATGGTTGGCTCAAGTTCCTAATTCCTATGTTCCAAGTTATTCCTTATAAAATTGACTATTCCAAATGAGCCTTATGTCAAATGATATATGTTCAAAGTATGGGTTGCGTATTAAAATGTTATGGTTTTGAATCGTGTTTCAAATGAAAGCTAGTATGCCAATTTTTGTGAGAAAAACTCGATATGCTTAAGACTCTTAGTTGCTCATGTGTATACCTAAGGTCTTGATTGAAAATGTCTTGTTGTTGATAATCTATAAAGATGCTTGAAAATGAAATAAGTGAATTGGGGATATAGAGTGTGGCTAACGTGGCAAGAATGAAAGTTATACTAGTGGCTAGTGGTTCCAATAAAATTAGATGATGTGAGAGAGGTTAAGAAATAAGCCTTGATTCAACTGTTTTAAAATGACTTCAAGAATAGAATTGCCTAAAATCTTATGTACTCAAGTCGTGCCCATATGTGGTTGTTTTAACAAATGCTATGCTTTGTAAGTATTTTTCAATGTGTTGCGTTCTTACAAATATTCGTGAGCGGAAATTGTGTATTGCCCTTTTTGGGGAAAAGTATTTCAAAAATAAACGGTGTGCAACCTGTTTATGATTTTAACTTGCCCTTTGATTGCCAATCATTTTACTCAATTTCTTGGAAAGAAATCTATTGTGTTTAAAGCCTTCATTTCGAACGAACTTAAAGTTGTGATTTTCGAAATGTTATATATGTTGATATTTATGATGATGATGATCCATGGAAGAAAATATATGATAGTGTAGAGTATGAAATACGGCCACCGTGCCTTGGGATAAGGAATCATAAGTATGGCCAAGAGAGGCAATGGAATTATAATGATATTGTGAATGGTTGAAGCTACTAACGAGGCTATATATACAGTGTGAAAGGTACTAAGGTTAATATAAAATATATTTGTTCGTTTGTGTCTCTTGTGTGCAAACCAAAATTATTTTGGGAGTATCTTTAGCAAACCAAGGAAGGGAGTGAGTCATAAGGCCCATGACCGAAATTACACGTGCCGGTGTAGGGCGGATTGTGATTATTCCCCTTGTTTGGCATGAGATTGAAATATTGATGTGATTTTGGTTATTCCCCTTAATTGGGATGAGGTTTATATTAGCTGTGAATTGGAAAGTCAACCCACACGGCATATGTGGGAAGGCGGCCTAGCTGATCTGGTGGAGATCGGACGCCATGTTGCGCATATGGTGGTACTACTCTTGGTAACACCTTATTTTGCATCACATGTGAAACCATATTGTCCGTGGGGATATAGCCAAGCCGATAGTGCGTGATTGGACTCCGTGCTAAAAACACGGTGGTATATCCGTGCTAATGATCTCCCAACCAAAAATAAATATTAATTTCATATTTCAAAAATTGTTATGTTTTAACTGGACATTTGGATATGGTTGATTGTGACTTCCTGTTTCCATGGTTTTCCCTTTCTTATATTGGCATTTTATTTTGAAAGAGGACATTTAGCTTTACATAGTAGTACTATTGCATATGTACTAACGTCCCTTTTGACGGGGGCGTTGCATCTTCAATGGATGCAGGTGATTCATCAGCGGGTAACTTTGGTCCTCGTTAGCGGTTACTCCCTATATACCAGGTTTTTGTGAGCCCTACTCTATTCTGGGCCTGATGTCATTTGATGTTGTACTTTGTAATTTTAGGTATACCTGGAGCCTTGTTGCCGGCATTTCCATATTACTCTTCTGTTGTACTTAGAGGCTCCGTAGACAAGTTGTGGGTGGTGTTTAATGTTGGGAATTGAACTAGAAATGTTGGTAATTGGCAAACATATTTTTCATTATATCTATAAACTTGTAATATTTTGGAAATTATCAATGAAGCTACTAATGGAAGTGAAATGGGAGTTGTTAATAAATCCTTTCGGTGTTTGATTAATGGAGTGCATCTCCTCTTTATTCATGGATGAGTTTGGGTAGAAGAAATCTAGCAGTCTAGCTTGGCCGATTCACTCGGTTGAGCGCCGGTCGTGCTCCTCGAAGTCGGGGAGTGACAAACTTGGTATAAGAGCCTAATGTTTTAAAGTGTCCTAGGATGTCTCAAAGACGTGTCTAGTATAGTCCTTCTTATCGGTGTGTTGTCGACCACATCTATAATTTGGAGGCTGCTTGGGCATTTAGGAATTTCATACTTCTTTGATTCTCCAGATCGTGTGATAGAGCTCAAGATAGGAAGCCATATTCCTCGCCATGCCTCATTTTCAAGATGAGTAATCCATGAGTTTGAAGCAGCGTGAAGGGAATGACCGCGCCATTGAATCTGGGGTTGATTACACAAGAGTTCGTTGGGAGAATGCATCGACCCGTGGAGGGATTGGAAGAAATTGTTGCTGAGGGAAATGTCCTTGTTCCTACCAATGTCATCGAACCACCAGATCGTGTGGTGAGAGAATCTAGGAAACGAAAGAGGGTTTTAGTGCTAATTAACCAAATTGTTTTATTTGAAAGAAGCGACACTTGGGAACATGCTGGATGAATCTTGAAATATGTTATTGCTATTGAAAGAGGGGTCACAAGAAGAACAAATGCACTAGGTTTGGTACACCCATCCCAGTCTGCCCGATGTGTAGGAATGAACATTTGGTGTCATGTTGTATGTTAGGGGTGGTAGGTTTGGGAAATCCAAATGCCCACAAAGCAAACCGGTATGGGGTTTGTTACTACCACGTTGGAGGCTTGGAGGGAGGATAAGGGGGATGCTTCTGATATATGCAAAAAGGGTGAATATCAGGTCAGTGGGGCGAGTCAGTTTAGCGGACCTCATCACCGTTGTGTGAAGTGTGGGAGATGTCATTCGGGAGTATGTCACTATGGTACCGATGTATGCTACAAGTGTGTTATGAGGGGTCACATTCGGAGAGATTATTATTCGTCTCACCAGAGCATGGGCGGGGGTGCGACACAAACATCCAGTTCTGTAGCTACTACATCCACCGCGCCTCCCCCAACTAGAGGCACTATACCGCCCGCAGGGCGTGGAGCAGCTAGGGGTGGTATTCAGAGCTTGGGAGGGCCTAGCAGGTTTTATGCTCGGAGGAGGTGTCAAAAGTTAGAGGCTTCTTCAGATGTGGTTACAGGTATATTGACGGTCCGATCTCATGATGTATATGCCCTTATTGATTCCGGTTCCAGCTTGTCATGTCATTCCTTAGGTTGCTATGGAATTTGGAATAGAACCAGAACAACTTTATGAGCCGTTCTCTATATGCACTCTTTGAACAAGACGTATCATTTGTGAAGCCTCTTTATCTCAATTATCTTACTTATAACCTCTCGAGGAATTGAGTTCTACAATTAATTCCTTGAATAGAGTTATAACCCTAGGCTAATACTTCCCACTTGCTTCCCTAAATTCTCAACAAGGGACTATACCTGATGTTACTTACAGAACCTTTTGATTCGAATGGATAACATCTACTCACTTGTGCCTATGCACGCACCATCATAATATTTACCTATGTGGTATCAAATCTAACGTAAAGCAACCTAGTGTTGAGATCCTTCTTGAGCCACTATTTTTCTCTCCAGTGTTTGTGGCTCCTATGGTTTGAACAATCACTTTACTCGTTCGTGAATTTTATCATGAAACCTTGTCACTGTCTAGTAACATGAGAGCATGTCTGATCACTGATACGCTCAAATTACACTTTAATAATAGTGTAAGGCGGTCGATGTCAAATATAATAACCCAACAAGGCTGGGATCGAATCCCACAGGGAATAGGTGTGAAAAGGTTACTTGACTAGTGTGTTACTCGACTAAAGTCGTAATTCAATCCAGTTAACCGTAACAAGAGTATGTATTAATGGTAACAAGAGTATGAATAGAGTTTTGTTTTAGGTGATGGCTAATTGAAATATTGAGAATGTAGATAATTTGATAAAAGAAACCAAGGTTGTGTCCCCATTAATGAAGTGTAATGCTACCGGTGTTAATATGATATATTTCTAATGGAAGGTCCTTTTGATATGCAAATGATATCTAAATGACTACCCAATATTTTCCAATAGTTAGGTAGTATTTCCTCTTTATGATTTTTCCAAATATAAAAGAGTTGCAATTAAGAACAATCAATTTATGCCAAATAAAACCCACTTATTCCTAAGCGATTTTATTAAACAAGGTTTAAAGCCTAGAGTCTTTGGAATTTACTTCTACCAAATTCTACCCCACTTTCCCAAGCAAAGCAAGAATTTAATGTCACTTGTTAATGTTTGCAACCACCAACAATAAATGAAGAATGAGAAGTAAATAAATATCAACCAACCATTAAATATATATTCAATGTTAAACACCCATTAACATAACACCGATTTAGGGTCCACAACCTTAGTATGTAAAGTTAGCTACTCATACTAAAATACAAAAGCAAGAGAATATTAATTGCCATAAAGCTTACAAAGTGAAAGATTCTTGACCCAAAAGCTTCCAAAAGAGAGGAATATCAATGCCTTGTATTGTAGCTTTAAAGTCAGACAAGATAGAGCCCACAAAACCCCAATAATCTATTTATAGAGGGCCAAAAATCGGACAAAACTGCCCTTTCAGGTTGAATATGCGACCGCATTTCTGGCACATAACAGACATGCGATCCGCATTTTTGACATGGCCATCGCAGATTGTAACCCTAGTTTCGCCTTCACTGTATTCATGGTTTGCGGTCCGTATTGTAGAAATGCGACCGCATCTTGTATCGCATTTTCTTCCTTCAGTAGAATTCATGTTTAGTTTGCGGTTACTTCTGCGGCTCGTAAACAAGTTATGCGATCGCAGATAAGACTGCATTTTTGACATTGAACTTTGCCCAGAAATCTGTTTTGATCAGCGATCTCGGTGTGAAATATGCGGCTCGCATGTGGGTTTTGCGATAGCATATCCACATTTGCAATGCCTTTTTGCTCTTTTTTTGTCTTTTTGAACTCTTTTTCCATGCTCTTAGGTCCTTACGCCTCATACACTGCAAAAATACTAAAATTACATAAGTACAAAGGGAAATTGCATTTAAAACAAGCTAAAATCTAAGAAAATAGTATCAAATGTGCCGAAATTCTCTGGCACATCAACACCCCCAACTTAAACTCTTGCTTGTCCTCAAGCAACTAAGATGACACTATCCTATTCTAGACTCCGTCTACAAGACATGAAACAATAGTGACCATGGACGGTGTTTGTTGTTAGTATCTCAAGCTTGCATCTTCGAGTGTTTTACCCTTCCTGAACCATCGATATATACAAGGAAAACTAATCAACTTGAGAACTTTGATCCTCAGACAACGTGACAAAATGCTACCTTTAGCTGAGTACACTTGCGTTTGACTCAAAAACTCAACTTTTGTTCAACCTCACAGTTCATGTGCCCTCACTAGAAAGAAAATCCCAAAATCACAATATATACAATGACAACAAAAAGGGACGAATTCACAAATACACTCACTCTCAGAAAAGAGTTTCAAGTGTTACAACATACCATACCATAGGCTTACTCTTATTTTAATTTGTTGCTTAATTCTAAGAACGCTCAGTTGGAGATCCCATAAGGACTTTTTAGGCTTGTAATGTAGGTTTAGGGAAGGGTCGGATAAGCATTTAGATACAAGTGACTACACCCTCCTTGAACACTAATCACATTTTCTTTTCTTTTTGCACTTTGTTTCTTTTCAAACCCCATAGCCACATTGGCATCTAGTTCCCAATATGGAACCACCTTAAATGCCTCTCTAATTTTCTTCAAGGCTCTATAATTATATATATATACACATATTTCTCTCTTTATTTTTTTTTATTTTTTTATTTTTTTTATATTGTTTTGGAGCTTGAATAATTTTATATGAACACTTTGAGGTATATGCTCCTACACTCAATGTACAACCTTACCCATTTCCATTTTGACACCACACCCCCAACATAGGCTTTTAGCCTCATTCTCAATGTTCAAGGAAGAACAGGTTCAAAAGAGGGAGTTATTTTACAAAAGGAAAAGGTTTGTAATGAAGTGGCCAAAGAAAAGGTTAAAGGCTCGAATAGGGCACTAGTGATATTATTTATGCAATGGTATGCTTGAAAGGCTAAATAGGTTTCGCAAATAAAACAAAGAATGCATAAGATCATCCCACCAACCAAGTGTAATTATTATAAGCATCGAAAAACCAACCGGGCAAGTTCTAGATGGCAGAAGCAAACACAAGAATTATCTACACAACGAACTCACACACATGGCACATGAACTGTTTGGTTCACATAGTTTAAAGCCCTCGAGTCAACATTTGGCAACTTAAAGCTTTCATCATATATACATGCATAACACAAGAATTTTTTTTTTGGAAGGGTATAGGCTATGTACAGACATACATGCTTGAGACTAGACAATTACACCAAACCGATCAACATGTTTCATTCTATTGTCCTGGTTCTACAATTACACCCTTGGAAAAGAACCCGGCAAAGAAGAAAACAAGGGGAATTCATTGCTAATTACTAAAGATGGACAACTATCTACTAGTTGCACAAGGATAACATAACTTATGTACGGAAATCACAAAGCACTAATGTATACAAAATCACGAACAAAATACAGATGAGTACATAAGTTTGTTTATAACATAAAGGCATGAATACGTACAACAGTTGCTAATATCACAAAAGTCTAGACAAGGCTACCACCCCCCAACTAAAAGCATGCGTTGTCCCCAATGCATATGAACATAGAGTAGAGTTGAAGGGGATCCCTGGGGCGCACTAAGCGCTATGGGAGTCGATAGCCGGGTGAGTGATGGTGAGGTCACCCTCTGATGCTTAAGCTAGGACCGATGAGAGCTCGGCCTGAGGAGTGACCTCCATTGATGAAGGAGGGATCTCTGGCTGGTCCGGAACTGGAGCTGGGGCCTGTGAGTTACTAGCCTTGCCCGCTGATGGCTGAGTGGCCGATGGGTCGGCAGGGGAGCCAAATCTACTAGGGAGTGTTCTATCGCCCTCTGAATGTCTGCTATCTCCTCATCCTCCACTGTAGGAGAAGCAATCTGCTTGCCCTTCTCCTGAGGGCCATCATCCTCCGAGGACCATGAATCCACCTCATCTTCCCCCTCGTCTGCCTCCTCGCCCTCGGACTCTGAAGAATGTCCGGAAGTCTCCTCGTCATGAATATCAATACGTACAAGAGGAGCTGGAGGTTAGGAAACCCCGGCAGTCTGAGGTGCAATGTCTGCCATCAGAGTCGTGAAATCGAGACCCAAGTTTGGTGCTGCTGTGTCTGCTCCCTGCTCACCATCCTTGGGCAGGAGGGATGATAGATCGAACTCCAAAGTATGCATATTGTGGAGCTCGGTCTTTATAGAAGAAACCTCATCCCGTAGCTTAGGCAAACCATTAACCTCACCGCGCTCTATCTTCTCAACCGTTAACTCAAGCTGTTGCAAGCGATCCCCATACATTGTTTGTTGTTGTTGGAGAACTGTCACTGAAGATTGTATAGGAGTCAGGGCTTGTTTGATGAGCATGGGTAAGGTCTTCAAGAGCTGGTCTACCTTGGCATTGGCATGCTGGGCAATGAGAGCAAGCCTCGAGATGGCTGGCAGTGCAGAAGAAGACTGAACAGTGGTGGACTGAGAGGCAGGCTCTGAAGTAGAAGTGGATGCCACTGGAACCTGAGGAATCACAGGAGTTTGGGAGTCGGAAGGCTCTACATCAATTGGATCCTGAATTTGAATCTTTGGTGGGGCAACAACATCACTAATATACGTGATATCAATGTCCCTCGTCTCCTTCCCGGTCTTGTCAGAGTGTTGCATGAGAGGGACCTTCACAGCTTTACAGAGGGCTATGATCAAGCAAGGAAATGGAAGCGAAATAGCATGCTTCGTTGCCCGGATCCCGATCTCTTGGAAGATCAGAGTTCCCACATCAATCTTGAATCCCGCCATGATACATGCAATGAGGAGGGCCTTCTCAATTCCTATGTCAGTCTCGTTCCGGGACGGTATCAATCGAGAGGTAACAAAGCTGAGCTAGAATCGACCCTCTCTTGTGAGATCCTCCTTGTATATCTTATGCCCAGGGTTGATCCAAGCAGGGGTACCCTTTGCTATCACCGAAGTAATCCAAACACGCTCATTCTCCCTATTTGCATATTTGGCATCGTACTCAGTTGTGCCTGTTCTTCATCCAGGGAAATACAACTCATTAATGACATCACTGTTGCAAAGCACACTCTTCCCCCGAACAATTATAGTGCCAGTGAAAATTCGATTGCGTTTGTGGTGAGCAGTCCTAAAGGCTCCATATGATGCATAGAATTCACGGACGAGGGACTCATTATACTCAGTAGGGGCCTCAGGAAAGTATTCCCATTTTCTTGCTTTTACATTCTCCATGATGTGGGGGTACTGCTCTTGTAGCCCGTTCAAGCTTAATTGCTTCTCGCCCAAGATTTTTCGTTTGGTGAGTCCTTCTATGTACAGTTCTCTAGATCCCTCAACCCCAAATCGGAGGTGAAAGTCGTATCCGTGTTTCCTTCTTGCCTCGACTTGTAGATTGACTGAGGGCAAGAGTTCCTCCTCATCAGACTGGGAGGGGCATGGCACATTGGATTCCGTCCGTAATCGTTTTGCCTGCGATGTGTGACGACCGGAAGATGTCCTTTTCTGGGCTGCATGCTTTTGGGGAGCCATATCTGTTCAAAGGTGAAATGTGAGCGACATTGTAAGCAATAGTGAAAAGAAAATAGAAGAATTCAAAGAAAAAGTCAAAAAAATGCGACATGTTTTGCAGTCGCATAACCACTATACGGACCACAAACTTGTCGCAATCTTGATTTTACACTACTGGATTTCAGTCTGTGATGGGTTATGCGATTGCATAACCACTATGCAGACTGCATAATCATCACATAACTGATTTGTGCACAACACAAAATAAAATAACAAAATGCAATCACAAACTCCACCGCAAAGTGGGAAATGCGATCGCAAAACAACCGCTGATAGCAAAGTTTTAACCGGGTGGTCTGTTTCAGTTTGCGGTGACTTTGTGGTCCGCATATTTATTATGCGATCGCAAATGTCACCGCATTTCATCATCGTCCTCAGAAGACTAGGGTTAAATTATGCGGCTAAAATGTGGGTCGCATTATGTTATTTGGGCCAGCAAATGCCTTCGTTCTCACGATTCAGTTCATCCCTCAACAATGGAAGTCCTATTTCTCTATACCCAGCACCCCAGATATGTTTTCTACCCAGAAGCGACCACGATATGTACAAAAAACTACGACAAACAACACAATCAAAAATGCAGAACGAAAATAAAGAAGACCACAGAAAAGATAGAAGTGAACTTGAAGAGATCAGGACACATACCAATAAAGAGGAGTACGCGCACTATAAAGATTATGAATGGGTATTCCTCCTTGGTAAGATTCGATCGCTGTTTGCCTCTCTTTTTTGTTCGTTCCTTTTTTCTTTTTTTCTGTTGGTTCTTTTACTTTTTTTTGTTGTTTAAATTTTTAATTTTTTGATAGATAGATTTAATTGAGCATTTTAAAGTGTGTGTTAGAGTGCAGGGGATTCATAAGATCACAACACTGGGAAGGAATGCATAAAAAAGGGAAAGAAAAACCACTGCGTAAAGTTTGCTGCAAATATGCGATCGCAATTTGATACGCTCAAATTACATTTTAATAAATAGTGTAAGGCGTTCGATGTCAAATATAATAACCCAACAAGGTTGGGGTCGAATCCCACAGGGAATAGGTGTGAAAAGGTTACTTGACTAGTGTGTTACTCGACTAAAGTCGTAATTCTATCCAGTTAACCGTAACAAGAATATGTATTAATGGTAACAAGAGTATGAATTGAGTTTGGTTTTAGGTGATGGTTAATTGAAATATTGAGAATGTAGATTATTTGATTAAAGAAACAAAGGTTGTGTCCCCATTAATGAAGTGTAATGCTACCGGTGTTAATATGATATATTTCTAATGGAAGGTACTTTTGATATGCAAATGATGTCTAAATGACTACCCAATATTTTCCAATAGTTAGGTAGTATTTCCTCTTTATGATTTTTCCAAAATATAAAAGAGTTGCAATTAAGAACAATCAATTTATGCCAAATAAAACCCACTTATTCCTGAGCGATTTTATTAAACAAGGTTTAAAGCCTAGAGTCTTTGGAATTTACTTCTACCAAATTCTACCCCACTTTCCCAAGCAAAGCAAGAATTTAATGGCACTTGTTAATGTTTGCAACCACCAACAATAAATGAAGAATGAGAAGTAAATAAATATCAACCAACCATTATATATATATTCAATGTTAAACACCCATTAACATAACACCGATTTAGGGTCCACAACCTTAGTATGTAAAGTTAGCTACCCATACTAAAATACAAAAGCAAGAGAATATTAAATGTCATATAGCTTACAAAGTGAAAGATTCTTGACCCAAAAGCTTCCAAAAGAGAGGAATATCAATGCCTTGTATTGTAGCTTTAAAGTCAGACAAGATAGAGCCCACAAAACCCCAATAAATCTATTTATAGAGGGCCAAAAATCGGGATAAAAATCGGACAAAACTGCCCTTTCGGGTTGAATATGTGACCGCATTTCTGGCACATAACAGACATGCGGTCCGTATTTTTGACATGGCCATCGCAGATTGTAACCGTAGTTTCTCCTTCACCGCATTCATGGTTTTTGGTCCGCATTGTAGAAATGCGACCGCATCTTGCATCGTATTTTATTCCTTCAGTGGACTTCATGTTTAGTTTGCGGTTACTTCTGCAACTCGCAAACAAGTTTTGGGATCGCAGATGAGACCGCATTTTTGACGTTGAACTTTGCCCAGAAATCTATTTTGATCTGCGATCTCGGTGTGAAATATGCGGCTTGCATGTGGGTTTTGCGATAGCATATCAACAGTTGCGATGTCTTTTTGCTCTTTTCTTGTCTTTTTGAACTCTCTTCCATGATCTTAGGTCCTTACGCCTCATACACTGCAAAAATACTAAAATTACATAAGTACAAAGGGAAATTGCATTTAAAACAAGCTAAAATCTAAGAAAATAGTATCAAATGTGCCGAAATTCTCCGGCACATCAATCACCTATCATATGTGTACATGTCAATTGAAAAGGGTCACTTGTTTGCATAATGTTCCCCTGAAACTTGGGATTCTCACAAATTCCTCATAGGAATATCTATTGTTCGCCCATCTCAGTATGACTTCATGTTCACCTGGATCATGCCTCCCATATGTAACATGTCTAAAAGGACTCACTTCTTTTACATCTCCAGATTATGTACATGCTTCCATGTTATTAATGTGTACTAGGCAACTCTATGCCTCATTGGTCGAATTTATGATGTCATCACAATGATTAATCATGTCAGTACTATTGGTAGTAACCTTCATGTCTTTTAGGATATATCTTCTTGAAATACCCTTCTCGGCACTTTGATGGATTCTTGAACAACTCCAGCCAAATTTCGAACCTCGTTGTTCCTATTTATAGTAAACCAAGGGGGGTTGAAGGTTCAAACATTTCAAAGAAGAAGCATCATCCCATGATCAAACATATTGGGTAGGAAACTTTATGGTCATATTCATGCTACTACATCTTAGAATAATTGATGAAGGTCGCCAAAGGTTTAGTTTGGGTGTTCGCAATAGAGATTTAGAGTTGAAGAAAGTGAACAAGTAATTCTCAGGATTTCTCCATGAAAATATTATATGAATTGCTAATAAAGGTAAATTATGTGTAGTCACATTAGGCCTTATGACATCTTGAAGGAAATATGCTGAACTATAAGTATGATAATTCCCCATCATTATCCTCCACATACCGGTGTTTCACGTGTCTATGTCTAAGAAGGTAGTTGGAAATCCTTTGTCTATCGTTCCGGTGAAAGCTAGTGAAGGTGAAGTTATTGGATAATTGGCTTATGAGAGGTACTTAATTTTCATCCTTGTTAGATGATTTTGGAAGTTGAGATTGCCTCCGTCGTGTGAGATGGTGAAGTCTGTGAGTTGAGGAGGCCACCTCGAAGGCCGAAAGTTTAAAGAAAGAAAATATTCTCACTTGATTGTATAGTCAAATGATTGCGGATCGAAAGGTACTTTCTATGTGTTATGATTTAGATATGTGAAGCTCATGTTAAGATATCACTTTTGGTAATGTAATGCCCGTAATGTTAAGATTGGTTTTATTGATGTATATTATGATGCTTCTTGAGTTGCAGATGTATTGTTAGGACTGGTTTTGGGATTCTCTGGCAGGTGGATAGGCCCATTTATAGGGGAGACACTGGAAATATTTATGGAAATTTAAGGAGTTAGTCAAAATTTGGAACTGCTGGTGTGTGAAGTAACAGTTGGGTCACATTGGATGCTAATGGCGGATCTTGACCCTCATTCGAGGATGAATGATCATAAGTGGGGGAGAATGTAAGGCCCCGTTAAAATTTCCTAATGATTTAACATTTTAAAGTGCACCAGCGATATTTGGGAATAAAGTATTCGAGTGTTAAAGGAGACCAATATATATTTAAGGTGTGTTGGAACATATTAAGGAGTTCTGTGAATGGGAAGAATTTGAGTGTCACAAGTTGGATACATTAAATGGAAAGGATGTTATTTTGTAAACATGATTTCATACTTATACGAAGGTTTGGAAGTCATTCGGGTCTATATCATAGTAAAGTATCGATTGAAGGTGAGTGGAAAAGAAAAAAAAATGGAAAAGAAAACAAGTGGGAGCGTGCTAGGCTCCGTTTAACGATTGTGGCACGCCAGCCCTCTCAATAACTTTGGAAATCAGTGAAGTATAGGCATTTGGGGCTGGCACTCGCACGCTACCCCCACCTGAAGCTTTTCTTTTAAGCACTCACTTTGTGGGTTCATTTCCCCATTTCACTTTGACGGATTTTGCAGCTCTTCTCCACTCTCTCAAGAACCCAAACTCCTCTCTTCTTCAACGTATGTAATCCCCATTATTTTGGTGTGAGATCCCATCATTTCTACAGTAGTATTGACGAAAGCTACACATGAAATCCTTAGATTTTCAAGAAATTTCTTCAAAAACTCAAAAGGAGGATTTTGCAAGATATCTTCCAAAAGGTAATCTTACACCCTTAGACTTACATGCATGGATTTATTTTGGAATATGAATATGAATTAAGTATTGGAATTCGTGGGATGGTGATTGGAAGCCATAATTATCCAATTTTAATACATAACTATTGTAGAGATTGATAGGTGATTATTTGATGGAAATTTGGTGGTTGGGTGTGGATGGTTGGATATGCATGTATGTTGGAAGTTATAAAATACTTAAGGATGATAGTGAGATGGAGTATTTGTAAAAACGGTGGTATTTGGATGAACAAATCCATGGTTAAGAGTTGTGCAGATTTATGCCTACTATGTGTTTGATAAAGTGTCTAAATGGCCTAAACGATGGAAACTGTTACTAATGATGGTCCCATTGGATGTTGATATTGTAGATTGTCATTTCTTAGTGTAGTGGATCGTTGTAGCATCATTAAGGGACAAATTTAAGGTATGTTGGCCAAACTTCTCTCTTAGAATCGAATTCCATAATGTTCCCATAAGTTTCAAGTATGGTTGGCTTAAGTTCCTAATTCCTATGTTCCAGGTTATTCCTTATAAACATGACTATTCCGAATGAGCCTTATGTCAAATGATATATGTTCAAAGTATGGGTTGCGTATGAAAATGTTATGGCTTTGAGTCGTGTTTCAAATGAAAGATAGTATGCCAATTTGTGTGAGAAAAACTCAATATGCTTAAGACTCTTAATTGCTCATATGTGTACCTAAGGTCTTGATTGAAAATGTCTTGTTGTTGATAATCTATAAAGATGCTTGAAAATTAAATAAGTGAATTGGGGATATAGAGTGTGGCTAACGTGGCAAGAATGAAAGTTATACTAGTGGCTAGTGGTTCCAATAAAATTAGATGATGTGAGAGAGGTTAAGAAATAAGACTTGATTCAACTGTTTAAAAATGACTTCAAAAATAGAATTGCCTAAAATCTTATGTACTCAAGTCGTGCCCATATGTGGTTGTTTTAACAAATGCTATGCTTTGTAAGTATTTTTCTATGTGTTTTGTGTTCTTACATATTCTTGAGTAAAAATTGTGTATTTTCCTCTTTGGGGAAAAGTATTTCAAGAATAAATGGTGTGCAACCTGTCTATGATTTTAAGTTGGCCGTTCATTGCCAATCATTTTACTCCATTTCGTGGAAAGAGATCTATTGTGTTTAAAGCCTTCATTTCAGAAGAATTTAAAGTTGTGATTTTCGAAATGTTATATATGTTGATATTTATGATGATGATCCATGGAAGGAAAGATATGATAGTGTAGAATATTAAATACGGCCACCGTGCCTTGGGATGAGGAATCATAAGTATGGCCAAGAGAGCCAATGGAATTATAATGATGTTGTGAATGGTTGAAGGTACTAACGAGGCTATATATATTGTGTGAAAGGTGCTGAGGTGAATATAAAATATATTTGTGCTTTTGTTTCCCTTGTGTGCAAACCAAAATTATTTTTGGGAGTATCTTTAGCAAACCGAGGAAGGGAGTGAGTCATAAGGCCCATGCCCAAAACTACACATACCGATGTAGGGATAGATTGTGATTATTCCCCTTGTTTGGGATGAGATGGAAATATTGATGTGATTGTGGTTATTCCCCTTAATTGTGATGAGGTTGACATTAGCTGTGAATTGGAAAGTCAACCCACACAGCATATGAGGGAAGGCGGCCTAGCTGATCGGGTGGAGATCGGACGCAGTATTGCGGACACGGTGGTACTACTCTTGGTAACACCTTTTTTTCACATCACATGTCAAACCACATTGTCCGTGGGATATGGCCTTGCGGATCGGGCATGATCGGACTCCATGCTAAAAAATGATGGTATATCATTGCTAATGATCTCCCAACCAAAAATATATATTAATTTCATATTTTGAAAATTGTTATGTTTTAACTGGACATTTGGATATGGTTGATTGTGACTTGCCGTTTCTACGGTTTTTCCTTTCTATTGGCTTTCTATTTGAAAAGAGGACATTTAGCTTTACATACTAGTACTATTCCATATGTACTAACGTCTTTTTTGCCGGGGGCACTGCATCTTCAATGGATGCAGGTGGTTCATCAGCCGGCAACTTTGGTCCTCGTTAGCAGTTACTCCCAATTCACCATGTTTTGGTGAGCCCTACTCTATTCTGAACCTGATGTTATTTGATGTTGTACTTTATATTTTAGGTATAGCTGGAGCCCTTTTGCCGGCATTTTCATATTACTCTTCTTTTTACTTAGAGGCTCCGTAGATAGGTTGTTGGTGGTGCTTAATGTTGGGAATTGAACTAAAAATGTTGGTATTTGGCAAACATGTATTTCATTGTATCTATAAACTTGTAATGTTTTGGAAATTATGAATGAAGCTACTAATGGAAGTGAAATGGGAGTCGTTAATGAAATTTTTTTGGTGTTAGATTAATGGAGTGCATCTCTTCTTATTCATGGATGAGTTTGGGTAGAAGAAATCTAGTAGGCTTGCTAGGCCGGGTTCACTCGGTTGAGCACCGGTTGCGCTCCCTGAGGTCGGGGCATGACACAAGCATAAAGACTGAGATATGATATGCAAATAATGGATTTGACTGAGTACAAAATTGCCATCTAATCAAATAATTCAACGACAGAAATGACCCAAGTGGGTCTCAACCGGATAGCCATAAAAACTAATATTATTTCTAGTGGGGATTGTGGTTCAATTACTCTAACACATAGTTATTTCATGAATAGCAACAAGGTTTGATGACTACACAGTACCACGAAATCGACCGGGTCACATTTATCACGGTACACACGCCCGTCACCTAGCATGTGCGTCACCTCAACACCAACCACATAACATGTAATTCAGGGATTCATATCCTTAGAACCAAGTTTAGAAGTGTTACTTACCTCAAACCGTGCAAATCTCTACTCCAACAAGCTCTTTCCTCGCGAATCGTTCTCCGAACGACTCGAATCTTGCCACAAACAACTCAATACAATCAACAAGAGCTATAGGAATCAATTCCATATAGATAAACTATGTTCTATAACAAAAGTCAAAAAGTCAACTCAAAAGGTCAACCCCGACCCCCCGTCTCAAGATAAAAGAAAAATCATTGAATCTAAACATCCATTCAACCACGAGTCCGACCATACAAAAATTAACAAATTCTGACACCAAATTGTCACTCAAATCCCCAAACTTTACTATCCTAGTCCAAAATTCCCAACATTCCACCTTAAAAATACATAAATTAGGTGGGAAATTCAGTGGGTATTCAATATTAATGAACAAAAATAACAAAAAGTGGCTTACCTCAAGAAATCACGCGAAACTCCTCCCAAAATCGTCTTAATCCGAGCTTCCAATGTCCAAAAATGAATAAAATCTCAGAACTCTTCAATTAAATACACTGCCCCAGGCCTTTCGCTTATGCGGGCCTAAAATCCCATTTGCAGAATTTCTTTTGCGAAGGAAACTCCGCATCTGCGGAATTCACTTTAGTAATTACAAATCCGTATCAGCACTCCAAGATTCGCATCTGCGAAAGCGCTTCTGCGCCCAGCCGTCCGCTTCTGCGACGCCAGCCTCATTTACCCATCTTCGCATCTGCGGAGCCTTGTTCGCATCTACAGTTTCGCAGATTCGGATGATCCCCTGCACCTACGACCACTGGCCAGCCCCTTCAGACTCGCATCTGCGACCCCTGGCTTGCTTCTGCGAGCTCGCACCTGTGACCAATCCCTTGCAGGTGCAGTCACACCAGAAAATCCCCAACTTTAGCAACTTCCTTAGTCCACAAATTCAATCCGATAACCATCCGAAATCAACCCGAGGCCCCCATGACCTCAACCAATATACCAACAAGTTATAAAGCATGGTATGAACTTAGTCGAGGCCTCAAATCACATCAAAAACACGAATAGCACCCCAATTCAAGCCTAATGAAAACTAATGACTTCCAACTTCTACAATAGATGTCGAAACCTTTCAAATCAACTCCTATTAAGCTCATATTTTGCACAAACTTCATAAATGACACAACGGACCTATTCCAATTTTCGCAACCAAAATCTAAGCCCGGCAACCACAAAGTCAACCCTCGGTCAAACTTCTCAACTCTCCAAACTTCTAATTTTCCAACTTTCACCATTTCAAGCCAAAATCACGTACAGACCTCCAAATCAATAACCGAACACACTACCAATTTCAAAATAACCCTACGGAGCTATCGAAACCATCAAATCTGCATTCCAGAGCCATTCACACATAAGTCAACATCCGGTCAACTCTTTCAACTTAGGCTTCCAACCTTGGGACTAAGTGTCCCAATTCATTTCGAAACGTCCCCGGAACCAAACCAACTACCCCAACACGTCACCTAAAAACAGTTGAGTACAAAATAAGAACTAAATGGGGGAATTGGGCTACAACACTCAAAACGATCGGCCGGATCATTATAGAGAGCAAGTATAACATGTGAGAGTTGGGACACATGCAAACAACATTAAATAAAGCATGTAAGAGTAGATTAACACATGTATGAGTAGATGTATAACGAGAGATATAAAATGTTATAACAATTCAATTTAAGGCGTGGAAAGAATATAAATAACCTAAACCGGACAAATACCACATATAGTCCATGTACACACTCCTCACCTCACGTACATGTTTTCCACATTACAAAAATAACATTATCAACCCAAAACTTAAGGGGTAGTTCCCCCAAAAAAAGTTAGACAAGATACTTACCTCAACTAGGCTAGCTCAATCCTTGAAAATAGCTTTCACCCTAAAATTTGCCTCCACACGGCTCAAATCTAACCCAATAATGACTTATTATCTTCAATTAATGAAAGGGAAATGAATTACAAATGATAAAGCCTTGATCTTTAAAAAATTTCCAAAATTAATAAAAGTCAACCCCGGACTCGCCTGGTCAAAGCCCGGATCCATATATGTATTTTATATTTAAATCCGAGTCTAAATCGCCCCTCAAAGCTCAATTCTTCATTTTTCAAAATCTTGATAAAAGTTCCCAATTTTCCTCTTTGATTCTCATAAATTTGATGTTAAATTTAAGTTATAATCATGAATTATGGTTGGAAAATGATGAGAATCAGTTACCCAATGTTTGTAGGTGAAAATCCCCTCTCCAAATCGCTTCCTACCGAATCTAGGGTTCTAGGATATGAAAAATAAGACTAAATCCCGACTTTCCAGCCCTTATGTTCAGCTGCGGATGTAGCATTTGCGACATTGGGTTTGCATTTGCAAACCTTCGCGATTGCAAATCAGGGATCAAAATTGCGAACCCTGATAGCCTAAATAGGAGTCACTATTGCGAAAAAGGCTTCGCAATTGCGAAGCAGACTCCCATCGCAAAAGCGACCAAGTGGTCGCAAATGCGACCGCAACCCAGGACTGATGGCTTCACAAATGCGAAGGGGAAAGTCGCAATTGCGACATCAGACCACTCCCTACCCACGTCGCAATTGCGAGGCTGGTGCTCGCAGTTACGACATCAAAGCACCATCACACTAGTAATTCCAGTTTCAGTCCAAATCATTCAGAACCGCGTCCGAAACTTATCCAAACCCTCGGGACTCCAAACCAAATATCCACACAAGTATTAAAATGATGTATGAACTCGCTCGCGCAATCAAAACCCAAAGTTAACATCTAGAACTACGAATAGGACATCGAAAGCATGAATTTGAAAGTAAAGTTCAAGAACCTCTAGAATTGCAACAAAGCATCAGAATCCTATCAAATCAACTCCAAATGACACCAAATTTAGCAGACAAGTTCTAAATGGCATAAATGACGTATTCTAAGTCCCAAAAATAAATTTTGAACCCGATAGCAGAAATTCAACCTACGATCAAACTTCATAAACCTCAAATTGCTAATTTTCGACAAAACAACAGAAATCAACCTACGTGCTTCTGAATTTGATTCTGGACATACGACTAAGTAAAAATCACGATACAAAGCTATCGGAACCATCAAAACACCGTTCCAAGGTCGTTTCACAAAAGTCGAAGTTTGGTCAACATTTCTAACTTTTGCTTCTAAGACAAGAATCACAGGGTCCAAATCAACCAAAGACGTTCCCTTAATGAAATAAATCAACCCTTTAAGTCATATTACCCCAAATGCATATGTGTGAAACATCAAAAGCGGAAATAGGGTGCAAATACACAAAATGACCGGTCGGGTCATTATATTCTCCCCCTCTTTAAACAAACATTCATCCTCAAACGTGCATATGGACATACCTGAAATGATGAATAGATGAGGATAACGACTCTACATGTCGTGCTCAGTCTCCTAGGTCGGCTCTTTACCGGATGACCCCTCCACTAAGCCTTCACTGAAGCAATACTCTTTGAGCTCAACTTTCGGACCCGCCCGTCCAAGATGGAGACCGACTAATCAACATAAGTCAAATCCTTGTCCAATTGGAATGAGCTAAAATCTAATGCATAGGATGAATCATCATAATACTTCCGGAGCATGGAAACATGGAACACTGGGTGAACAGCTGATAGACTATGTGGCGATGCAAGCTTGTAGGCCACTTCACCAACTCTCTCAAGGATCTCAAAAGGACCGATATACCAAGTGCTCAACTTGCCTTTCTTCCCGAACCTCATCGCACCCTTCATGGGTGAAACCCGGAGCAAAACCCTCTCTCCAACAATAAATGCTACGTCACGAACCTTCGAAGCAACATAACTCTTCTGTCTAGACTAGGCTGTAAAAAGCCGATCCTGAATCAACTTGACTTTCTCCAAAGCATCATGAACTAAATATGTGCCCAACGGCCTTGACTCTCACAGTTCATACTAACTAACTGGAGAACGAAATCGCCTTCCATATAGGGCCTCATAAGGAGCCATCTAAATGCTCGATTGGTAGTTGTTGTTGTAAGTGAACTCTTCAAGCGGCAAGAACTGATCCCAAGAACCCCCAAAATCCATGACACATCTTCTAATATGTGAATGGTGTGGTTGGATTGCCCGTGCGTTTGGGGATGAAATGTTGTACTCAACTTAACTTGTGTGCCTAACTCATGCTGCATGCCTCTTTAGAAACACGATGTTAACTATGCATCTCGATCAGAGATAATGGATACCGGCACAATGTGGAGATGAACAAACTCACGGTTATAGACCTGAGACAACTGCTCGAAAGAAATGGTAGTCACCACCGGAATAAAATGAGCTGACTTGGTCAACCTATCCACAATCACCCATACTGCGTCAAATTTCTTCAAAGTCCGTGGGACCCAACAACGAAGTCCATGGTAACACACTCCCACTTGCACGCGGGAATCTCAAGTTTCTAAAGCAAACATCCTGGCCTCTGATGCTCGTACTTCACCTATTGACAGTTTAGGTAGTGAACCACATACTCCACTATATCTTTCTTCATTCTTCTCCACTAGTAGTGTTGTCTCATATCCTTATACATCTTAGCGGCTCCCATATGAATGGAATACTGCGAACTATAGGCCTCCTCAAGAATCAACTCACGTAACCCATCCACATTGTGCCCACATAACTGGCCCTGCATCTGTAACACCCTGTCATCTATAATAGAAACCTCCTTGGCACCGCCGTGCTGTACCATGTCCTTAAGGACAAGCAGATGGGTGTCGTCATACTGATGTTCTATGATGCACTCATATAAGGAAGACTGAGAAACCATGCAAGCCCCGGGCTCCAAAAAATCCAATCTAATAAACTGATTATCCAAGGCCTGAACATCCTGGGCTAGTGGCCTCTCTGTTGCCGGTAGGTATGCCAAACGGCCCAAACTCTCCGCTTTCTATACAAGGGTCGACCATCATGTTGGCCTTTCGAGGATGATATAGAATAGTGATATCATAGTGTTTAAGCAACTCTAACCATCTCCATTGCCGTAAGTTATGATCTTTCTATATTAACAATTGCTGGAGACTCCGGTAGTCAGCATAGACCTCAAACAGGATATCGTTCAAATAATTCCTCCAAATCTTCAATGCGTGAACTATGGCTGCCAATACCAAGTCATGGACCAGATAATTATTCTCATGGACCTTCAACTGTCGAGACACGCAGGCGATCACCCTACCGTCTTACATCAACTATGCGCGAAGCCCAGTACATGATGCATGACAATACGCGGTGTAAGACCTCAAGCCCATAGGCAACACCAACACAGGGGATATAGTCGAAGTAGTCTTGAGCTTTTGAAAGCTCGCCCCCACTTCCCTGACAATCTGAAAGGAGCACCCTTCTAGGTCAATCTAGTCAAATGTGCAGTAATGGATGAGAAGCCCTCTACAAAACGTTGATAATATCCGGCCAAACCAAGAAAACTCCGAATCTCAGTAGCTGAAGACGGTCTGGGCCAACTTTGAACTGCTTCAATCTTCTTTAGATCTGTCTTAGTCCCCTCACTCTACACTACATGATCCAAAAATGCCACCGGAACAAGCTAGAATTCACAGTTTGAGAATTTTGCATATAACTTCTTCTCTCTCAAGGTATGGAGTAGGATCTTCAAATGCTGCTCATGATCCTCCCCGCTGCAAGAATAACCAAGATGTCGTTGATAAATACAATGACAAATGCATCAAGATATGACTGGAATACACTGTTTATCAAGTGTATAAATGCTGTCGGAGCATTGGTCAGTCCAAATGACATAACAAGGAACTCGTAGTGACCATACCGAGTCCTGAAAGTAGTTGTCAGAATATCCAGATCCTGAATCTTCAGTTGATGGTACCCTTACCGCAAATCAATCTTCGAGAACACTTTGGCACCCTGAAGCTGGTCAATAAAGCGATCAATGCGCGGTAATGGATACATGTTCTTCACTTTAACCTTTTTCAGCTACCTATAATCAATAGACATCAACATTGAGCCATCTTTATTCTTTACAAACGGAACATGAGCACACCACGATGACACACTAGGCTGGACGAAACCCTTATCAAGCAACTCTTGTAGCTGTTCCTTTAACTCCTTCAACTTCGTTGGTGCCATGTGATATGGTGTAATAGGAATGGATTGAGTGCCCGACATCAGGTCAATACCAAAATCAATATATGCCCGATAGTTCAGCTGGAAACAAATCGGGGAAATCTCTCACTACTGGAATTGACTCAGTAGTAGGAGTCAACACTCATATCCCTCACAAAGGCTAAATATGCCTTACACCCCTTCTAAACCATCCAATGTGCCTTAATGAAAGACACAACCCGACTAGGAATATAATCCAATGCACGCCTCCACTCTAATTGCAGTAAACCTGGGATAGCCAGTGTCATAGTTTTGACGTGACAATCTAGAATAGCGTTATAGGGCGACAACCAGTCCATGCCTAAGATCACATCAAAGTCTACCATAATGAGTAACAATAGATCAACTCTGGTCCCAAAACAACAAATAAGGACTTAACACGACCGATACACACGGTCCACAATAGTAGAATCTCCCACAGGCGTGGACACATATATAGGAGAACTCAAAGAATCATGAGATATATCCAAATACAGAGTGAAGTAAGTTGAAACATAAGAATAAGTGGATCCCGGATCAAATAAAACTGAGGCATCCCTATGACTACCTGGAACTATACCTGTGATGATAGCATCCGATGCAACCGCCTCCGTCCTATCTAGAGAAGGGCCTGGGGAAACAACCCTCTTAAGAACATCTCTCAAAACTGAGTCCAAGTGAGTGAAGCTGCATCGGTTGGGCTACTCTCCTCGTAAGCTTGCCATCATTGATATGCACTCCTGACAGTTGGAATGTAGTAAAAGCAACTCCGCTCATCTGCATAATACCCATGGTCCGGAGGATACAGTGGCATTTCTCTAGAAAACCCAGCACATCCTCGGTATCAAGGACATTGTAAGTAGGAGGATTATAATACTTGAACATCTCAGGTCTCATTTGGTCCTCCTCCAGTGCCACTACAGCAACCTCGTGGTAATCCAGAATAATAGGCTGCACTGTCATAACTCATGGGACCTGATCAACCTGGACCTACTGCTCTGGAGTACGGGACACGAGAGTCTGGCTCCTCCCTCGGCTGAGACGTAGATGGTGCGAGGGGGATCAATCCCACCTAAGCCAGAGCGCAGAACATGATCATGAACTATTATAGGGTCTCTTGAAGTGCAGGGGTTAAAGTAGGTGCCTGGGGTACCTGTCCTCTAATCATAGCTACTAGGGGATCCTCAATCGCTGCTCGGCAGGTGCTCTATCTACACCACGTGCTCCTCTTTGACCTCTGCCCCTGCCCCGGCCTCGCGCGGCTCAAGCCTTTGGTGCGGGTGTCAGATCATGAATTCCAGCAAGGCGTGTCCTCACCATCTGTGAGAGAATAGAAAGATAAGAATTCATATATTAGAATTAACCATTTCGCACGATAAGGATTTAAAGAAGTGGAATTTCCTAACAGTTCTGTATCCTCTTAAAGATAAGTATAGACGTCTCCATAAAGATCTGCAAGACTTTACAAAACTTGCTTATGACTCGTAGCACCTATGAACCGAGTACTCTGATACCAACTTGTCACGACTAAAACATGATATGAACGAAAAGGTCTCATAAGAATGTCAATACAGAACCAAAATACAATATGTTCCCAAAAGCCGGTGATTCAGAGTTAGAAGCTGCACAGAAAAGTACTAGAATCTCAATATACATCACCGTCTGAAATAAGGAATAGTAGAAGGTAACTCCAAGGCATGTGGACGTCGAGCAAGTTTACCTTGAAGTCTCCAAAAATAGTTGAATGATCACTAGTGTCCAGCATGGACAGATGTACCTGGATCTGCACAAAAATATGCAGAAGCATAGTATGAGTACGCCACAATGATACACATGAAGTATCAAGCCTAACTACGGTAGAGTAGTGATGAGGCCAAGTCAAGACACCTACTAGGATAAGGTAACCGAATCAAATATAATAGTGACCAATAATGGAAATGAAGATTGGTATAATAACAAAATAGCTTAATAATGTAAGATAATGACATAATTTAAAGCAAACAAGGCAACAAGAAGGGAACACATAATGAGAACCACAAGAAATCAAATACGGACAAAACGTGTATGATAAGAAGAAAACAACAAGAACTGTTCAACCAATAAACCTTTTCAATATGGGATGTACAACAAGAATCACAACCGAGGTACCGCCTTATATTCACGTTTCAAAACTTCAATCAGAATCATTCCTTATATCACCAGGTGAGCCTTGCATTTAGTTTTGAAAATCATTTTCCCGAAATAACTACACGCGTTTTAGCCCACCTTATCTCACCGCATGGCTTCAAGTAGTTCCCCTACTAGCAACACGTGTATCAAGCCCACCTTATCTTACTGCATGCGTATCAATATCACAACACAATCACAACTTGCACCATAAGTGCCCATATTCCCCAATTCGCCAAAAGGTCATCAATACCAATGTTTCCACAACAAATAGACCATGGATCTTAACAATGTTTTCAATAATCTCAATAACAACAAGATTAATGAGGAACACTCAACAAGGAAAGATGCCTGAACAGTTAACAACTTAGCCTCAGAGTGATAATAGCTTTTACAACTTCAACACCAATAACTCAACAAGAAAATATTCCACGAAATAACAACTTCAAGTAAGATTAATTCAACAATAAAGAGCTAACAAGACAAATAGGAAAGTGTCAACTTCAACTAAGATATACGAGAGCAAATATAACAAGTAAGAGGTAGAAGAAATGCTAACAATGTCAAATAAAGCATGTAAGAGCACATAACAAATATAAGAGTAGATGTACAATGAGAGATATAACGTGTTTAGACAATTCAATTAAAGGCATGTAAAGAGTTTAAATAACCTAAAGCCGTCAAATATCACATATAGCCCATGTACACACCCGTTGCCTCGCGTACACGTCTTTCACAAAACACAAAGAACATAATCAACCCAAATCCTAAGGGGTAGTTCCCCCACTCAAAGTTAGACAAGATACTTAGCTCAACTAGGCCAACTCAACCCTCAAACATAGCTTTTACCCTAAACTTTTCCTCCACACGGCTCAAATCATACCCGAAAATGACTTATTATCATCAAACAATGCAAGGGAAATCAATTACAGACGATAAAGCTTTGATCGTTACAAAATTCTCAAAAGTCAACAAAAGTCAACTTCGGGTTTGCCTGGTCAAACTCAGGTCCAAGGGCTGATTCCGACTACCCATAATCCCACGAGTCAATATGGCATTTTATTTTCAAATCTGAGTCCAAATCGACTCTCAAAGCACAATTCTTCATTTTTCAAAAAACTTGATAAAATTTCCTAATTTTCCTCTTTGATTCTCACAAATTTGATGTTAAATCTAAGATATACTCATGATATATAGTTGAAAATTGATTAGAATCAGTAATCCAATGTTTCTAGGTAAAAATCTCCTCTCCAAATTTCCTCCTATTGAGTCTAGGGTTCTATGAAATTAAAAATGAGACTAAATCCTAACTTTTCAGCCCTTATGTTCAGTTGCAGATGTCGCATTTGCAACATTGGGTTTGCATTTGTGAACCCTCAAAGTTTCAAACCACGGATTGCAATTGCTAACCCTGGCAGACTCAACAGGAGTCGCAATTGCGAAGCTGACTCCCCTCTCAAAAGCGACCAAATGGCCGCAAATGCGATCCCAACCCAGGACTACTGACTTCGCAAATTCAAAGGGGAAAGTCTTAATTGCAACATCAGACCACTCTTGCTCAAATTTACAATTGCGAGGCTGGGGCTCACAATTGCGACATCAGAGCACCAATACACCAGAAATTTTAGTTTCAGTATAAATCATTCTGAATCATATCCAAAACTCGTCCAAGCCCTCAGGGCTCCAAAACAAACACCCACACAAGTCAAAAAATATCGTAAAAACTTTCTATCATGATAAATACACAAAGTTAACATCTAGAATTATGAATCAGACATCAAAACACATGAATTTCAAAGTAAAGTTCAAGAACCCCTAGAATTGCAACCAAGCGTCTGAATCCTATCAATTCCAAATGACACCAAATTTAGCAGACATGTTCTAAATAGCATGAAGGACCTACTCCAAGTCCCTAAACTAAATTCTGAACCCGATAGCAAAAAGTCAACCTACGGTCAAACTTCTAAACCTCAAATTGCTAATTTTCGGCAAAACGATAAAAATCAACCTACGGACTTCCGAATTCAATTCCGGGCATACGCCCAAGTCCGAAATAATGATATGAAGCTATCAGAGCTATCAAAAAACCATTCCAGGGTTATTTTCACAAAATTCAAAGTTTGGTCAACATTTATAACTTAGGCATCTAAGCCAAGAACCGAAGGGTCCAAATCAATGCAAAACCTTCCCTAAACAAAATAATCAACCCCGAAATTCATAAAACCACAAATGGGCATGTGTGAAGTATCAAAAGGAGAAACGCGTCGCAAATACACAAACTGACCAGTAGGATCATTACACATACAAACTCGCTCGCCAACTCAAATCATTAAAATACCATCTAGTCACCAGAACTCAAGACTTTGAAAGTTTAAACTCAATTTTCTATTTTTTTACATAAAAAGTCGATATGACCTTAGTTCACCAACCAAAAATTCGTACGAAGTCTAAAATCATCACATGAACCTGCCTAAATCTTAAAACACTAATCTAATGTCGTTTACCAAAATATTGACTATGGTTAAATCTAGCCACTTTTAAAGTCAAAAATTATATTTTATTTACAAATTCACATTAAACTTTCAGGAAATGACACGGACCACGCATGCTAGTCATAAGCAATCCAATATATATATGAAGTGTCCCAAAGCACAGAAAGAGGAGCTAGTACTCAAAACGACCTATCAGGTCGTCACATTCTCCACCTCTAAAAGAAATTTTCATCCTTGAAGGGACATAGAAATATACCTGGACAGGTAAAAAGATGCACGTATCTACTCTTCATGTTAGACTCATTCTCTCAAGTAGCCTCCTCAATCAGCTGACCCCATAATGTATTGTGACGACTAGACTGGTCATTCTGACTACTAGCCCTTATTTCTGCATTCTGATACCTCCCGTAGCTTCGTTTGATGTTTCTTTGTTTGCGTGTGTAGTCCGTGTCGCTCTTTGAAAAGATTTTATGTGAAATTTAGACTAAAAATAAGGCAAACGTTAACCATGATTAATATTTTTGGTAAGCGACCCTGGATCGGTGTTTTGACTATTTTGATAGGTCTATATTGTGAATTTGGACCTGGGTGTATGCACACAATTAAATTCAGAAGTCCCTAGATTGGTTTGAGTTGTTTTACCAAAAGTTAGCTATTTGAATATTTGAAAATTTCCTAGGTTTGACCGCAGATTGATTTTATGGTTATCAGGTTGAGATTTTGGTTTTGGGAATTGGAATAGATCTATTTTGTAATTTGAAACTTGTCCGCTAAATTTGGTGCAATTCAAAGTCTGTTTGATAGGATTCGGGCGCTTGGTTATGATTCTAGAGGATCTTGAGTTTTCTTTTGAATTTCATGCATTTTGATGTCTGATCCCTGGTTCTAGATGTTATTTTGGTATTTTGATCACGCGAGCAAGTTCTTGTGATGTTTTTGGCTTGTGCATATGTTTGTTTTGGAGGCCGTGGGGCTCAGGTGAGTTCGGTAGGTAATTCAGAAGGTTTTGGATTGTTGGGGTGTTAGCTGGTACTTCAGGTCTGCAGGTGTCACAATTGTGATGACCTGTTCGCAATTGGAATCCTGCTTTTGCGAAGTCGGACTCGCAAATGCAACATTTGGGTAGGGGACTGTTATCTTCGGAAATGCGAAGTTCCTGTCACAAATTCGAGGCGATTGGTAAGCTTTAGCGATGGGCAAGTTGAAAATACGACTAAAAGCTAGGTTGGATGGTTTTCGCAAATACGAACTCTATTTCGCTTTTGTGATGTGGGATATATCGCAAACGCAATATTTTATGTCGCGAATGCGATACATGTGGATTTTTGTACAGACCGCTTTTGCAGACAATTGTTCGCATTTGCATGAGTCAGATTCGCGAACCAGAGTTTGCAAATGCGACACGTGAAGCTAAGTAAAAGACGGGAAAATCGGGACTTAGCTCATCTTACACCATTTTTCACCCTAAACACTCTGTGTGCAATTTTTGAGGAATCCATTTGTCCTAAATTCATTGGTAAGCAACTTTAATTCATTTTCTTTCAATTCCCCATTATTTATTCATGAGTTTTTATCATCAAATATAGGATTTCGATGGCAGAAATTAGGGATTTGGGTAGAAGTTGGAAAAGTTGTAAAATTGAGATTTAGACCTCAAATTGAGGTCGGATTTCGAAACAAATCGCATAACGGGGCTCGGGGGTAAACAGGTAATCGGATTTTGGTCCTATCTTGGGGTTTGACCAAGCAAACTCGGGGTTGAATTTGGTTTACAATTTCATTAAAGATCGAATTGTTTTTAATCGTGGGTAGATTTTAATGCTTATTTTGAATTATTTAAACTATATTTGAAGAGATTTGATTGGACTATGAGCTAATTCTAAAGGAAAGGCCATGCTTGAATGTTGATTTTGTTGCGGAATGAGGTAAGTGTCGTGATTAACCTTGACTTGAGGGAATGAGGACTTGATTGGTTTAACTGCTACTTCAATTAAGTGGGGGGATGACGTATTTGCAAGGAGGCGAGTGTATATGCGTCGTGTCGGGATATTTATTATTGTTTTCAATTATTTCTTGCCTTCATTTAATTCATGTTATTAATTTTTAAATAAGATTACTTGTTGAATTCATGCCTTTATCCATTACATGCCTTAATTGTTAATTGATTCTTTGTATTTGTGTCTTTATTTATTAATTTTCATTACTTGCTATTTGATTTTGGGAGCTATTATATAACTATTTTATCCACTTTGTGACTTTCTTTTTTTAGTTTGTTTATTGTATTTTATTTTGTGATACGCCGTAGCTGGTTGTAGCTTGTTCATTTAATTTATATTGTTTGAGATTGGGTTGGGCGCCACAATGATAATTGGTATTATTATTTGGAACCAGTTTGCACGCTGCAATGGTATTTATTGATATATGTATTTTTGTGGACCGGGTGGCATGACGCAAAGAGAAGAATTGATATTTATATATTTGTGGATCGAGTTGCACGGCGCAAGAAAGAAGAATTGATATTTATATATAACTGTGGATCGGGTTGTGCGCCGCAGCTGAGAAGACTTATTTCATTATGTTTTACCGTTGATACTATACCATGTTGTTTTGGGATGTTGAGAAAAAGTGTTATCTGGGGCCCTCTACTATGAAATTTTAGTTCCAGTTTCCATGTCATACTTGTTTTCTCTATTCCGTTGTTAGTTTATTATATTCGTATAGGTTTTAGTGAGTGCCTTGTTATAGCGTCATTACTACCTTGTTGAGGTTAGGCTCGACACTTATAGAGTACATTGGGCCGATAGTACTCATGCTACACTTATGCACTTCTTATGCAGATTTTAGAGTTGGTCCCAAGAGCGGTTAGTGGAGGTTTGATCGGATTAGCAGACCACGGAGACTTGAGGTATAGCTTCACGGCCTCTGCAACCCTGAAGTCCCATTCCCAATCCAGTTCTGCTGTTTATTTTTTGTTTCAAACTGTTATATATATTTTTTTAACAGTTATACTTTTATTCAGACATTGGTTGTAGCACTGTTAGAATGCTCATGTACTTGTGACACCAGATTCCAGGTTTTGCTAAGTCAGCGTTGGAATTTATTATATCTGCTTTTAAACACTATTGTTTATTTCTTGTTAAACTACTTTCGAATTTATTTAAAAATTATTATTGTGTTCTAATGTTGGTTTGCCTAACAAGTGGACGTTAGTGCCATCACGGCCCTAAGGTGGGAAATTCTGGGTCATGACACGCACTTTCATAAAATGAATAGTTTAGATCTCAACTTCCGAACCTGCCGCGCTAGAAATCCAGCTGTTCTTCCTCATAGGTCAAAATTTCATCAAGTTGCACCGTGTTGAAGTCTAAAATATGTGACCTGTCCTTATTGTACTTCCGAAGCATAGAAACGTGAAATACCAAATGTATCCCTGCTAGGCTAGGAGTTAATTCAAGCCTATAAGCAATTTTCCTAACTCTCTCCAAGATCTCAAATGGGCAAGTATCCCTAGGCTCAACTTGTCCTTCTTCCCAAATCATATCACGCTCTTCATAGGCAAAACTCGGAGAAGAACCTTCTTACCCTCCATGTAAGCCACATTCCGATCATTCCCATCAGCATAACTTATTTGCTTGTACTGTGCGATACGGAGCCACTCCTAAATCAACTTCACTTTCTCCAAAGCATCACCAACCAAATATGTGCCCAACAATCTAGCCTCACTGGGCTCCAAACAACCAACCAAAGAATGACATTGCCTCCCATTTAAGGCCTCGTATAGAGCCATCTAGATGCTCGACTGATAGTTTTTGCTATAGGCAAACTCCGCTAGAGGTAGCAACTGGTCCTATTGACCCCCGAAATCAATCGAGCATGCCCTCAGCATATCCTCCAAAATCTCAATAGTCTGCTTGGACTGCCCGTCCGTCTGAGGTGAAACACGGTACTAAGCTCAACCCGTGTGCCTAACTCATGCTGCATAGCTCTCCAAAAATGCTAAGTGAACTCTGTGCCACGGTCTAAAATGATATAAATAGGCACACTGTGCAGGGCAGTAATCTCCCGTATGTAAATCTGGGCCAACCACTCTGATGAGAAGGATGTCATCACGGGGATGAAATGTGTCGTAGTCAAACGGTCCAAAATGATCCAAACTGCATCGTACATCCTCAAGGTTTGTGGTAAGCCTGCCACAAAGTCCATAGTAATGCACTCCCATTTCCACTCCGGTATCACTATCTTCTGAGTCAACGCACTCGGTTTCTGATGTTCATACATCACCTGATAAAAATTCAAATACCAAGAGACATGTCCAACAATGTCTTTCTTCATCTTTCACCACCAATAGTGCCGCTTCAAGTCACGATCGTTCTCCGTGGCACCTAGTTGAATGGAATATTATGAATTATTAAGCCACCTCAAGGATCAATTCTCTCAATCCATCAATATTTAAAATATATATCCGCCCTTGAAGCCACATAACACCCTCATCCCCAATCATGACCTTCTTAGCATTACCCCGCCACACCGTGTCTTTCAACACCAACAAGTGAGGATCATCAAACTGGCGATCCTTGATGTGCTTAAATAAAGATGACTATGCCACAATGCAAGCAACAACCCTACTAAGCTCTGAAGTATCCAACCTCACGAACTTGTTAGCCAAATCCTAAACATCTATGGCTAATGGCCTCTCCATTACCTGTATAAATGCCAAACTACCCACGCTATCCTCCTTCATTCACAAGGCATCAACCACATTGTCCTTCCCCCGATGATATATTATAGTGATATCATAGTACTTCAATAACTCCAACTATATCTACCGCCTAAAATTAAGGTCTTTTTGGTCGAATGTATGTTGGAGGCTCTGATGTTCGGTATAGACCTCATATGGCATACCGTATAGATAGTGCCCCCTAATTTTAAGTGCGTGAACAATGGCTGCTAACTCCAAATCATGAACATAGTAATTCTTCTCATGTATTTTCCACTGACAAGATGCGTGGGAAATCATCCTACCATCCTACATCAATACCCTGCCAAGTCCAATACGCGATGCATCATAATACACAGTGTATGATCCAGAACCTACGGGCAAAACCAACACTAGGGTTGTAATCAAGGCATTCTTGAGCATCTGAAAGCTCTCCTCACACTCGTCGAACCATTTGAAAAGTGCACCCTTCTGAGTCAACTTGGTCAATCGGGCTAAGATAGATAAGAGCCCATCAATGAACCGGCAATAGTATCTTGCCAAACCCAAAAAGCTCCGAATTTTTATAGCTGAGGTAGGTCTAGGCCAACTCTGAACTACCTCTATCTTCTTAGGATCCACCTTAACACCCTCAAAAGACAAAAAATGTCCTTAGAGGGCGACTAAGTCCAACCAGAACTCATACTTCGAAAACTTGGCATATAGCTGACGATCATTCAAAGTCCGAAGCACAATCCGTAGGTGGTGCTCTTGCGCTTCCCTACTACGGGAGTAAAAAAGAATATCAACAATAAAGAAAATCATAATGGAATCTAAATAAGGCTCAAAAAATTTGTTCATAAAATCCATGTAGGCTGCTGGAGTAATCGTTAGGCCAAATGACATCACTAAGAACTCGTAATGACCATATCGACTCCTAAGAGTTGTCTTAGGGACATCTGATGCCTTAATCTTCACCTGGTGATAGCCAGATCTCCAATCAATCTTGGAAAACAAGTTATAACCCTAAAGCTGGTCAAATAAGTTATCAATTTTGGGTAATGGATAATTGTTCTTCATAGTGACCTTGTTCAACTACCGATAGTCAATGCACATCTCATTGATCGATCGTTTTTCTTAATAAACAGCACTGGCGCACCCCAAAGTGAAACACTAGGCCTAATGAACCCCTTTTCAAGCAAATCTTGCAACTGATCCTTCAATTCCTTCAAATCTTGCAACCTTCACATTAAAATCATGAATATAAGCCAAATACGCCAAATACCCCTTCTCGACCATACGCCGAGCCAAATACGCCAAATCCCTCTCTACGCAAATCCAAGAAACCACAACATGGCTAATGTCACAATCATTGCATGACAATCCAAGATAGCGTGGTACAGGAAAAACCAATCCATAGGTAGAATGACCTTAAAATCGATCATATTCACCAATAGAAGATTAACTATAGTATCAAAATCATTATTAGTGACAACACAAGACTGGTATAACCGATTAACTACAAAGGAATCTCTGACCGGTGTAAACACCAAAATAGCAACATCAAGAGAATCATGAGGCATACTCAAGTGCGGAGCAAAATATGAAGATACATTAGAATATGTAGAACCCGGATCAAACAACACGAAAGCATCTCTATGACAGACTGAGATAATACCTTTAATAACTGCATCAGATGACTCTGCCTCGGGGCAACCCGAAAAAGTATAACAACGATGTTGAGTCCTGCCAAACTGTCCTCCACCTCTAGTACGACCTCTCACCGACTGGCTTCCACCTTTAACTAACTGGCATCCAACTCGAGCTACCTGACCACCGCCTCTAGCTGGCTGAGCGAGTGGTAGAGCCACTGGTCCCAAAATCATGACACGTATAACTTGTTGTTGCGTACTGCTATGCGACCTAGGGCAAAACCTAGCAACATACCTCGGATATCCACATACATACAAGCCCTCTACTGACGTGGATGCGGAACATGGAGATGTCCTTGTCGACCCGAATAACCACCCTGGTAACTCTGTATCAGAGGTGCACTAAAGGGATCCGGAGTTGTTATGTTAGCTGCTTGGAACAAGGTCCATAAGCACCGTGGCTACCTGAAGTGCCATGGGTGGTCCGTAGATCTGACTGTACCAGCATGATAGGATGGCCCCTACCAAAGGAACCCCTGCCTCCAGACGAGGCACCACTAAATCCTCCAAAATGATGGGGCATCTTATTAGAGGTTGCCTCCCTCGCCTGGCCTCCGATACGCTCGATCCTCATGGCGATATCCACTACCTGAGCAAAACAAATCTTAGCCTCAGTATCTTTGACCATCAGAAGTATAATGCATCTGATGTCGGAATTTATGGGTTTTGTCTAGTTTTGTGATGCGTGCCCAAGTTTACGTTTTGGTTAACTTTGAGTATTTGATTAAATATTTGACCTTTATTGTTGGGCTTTTTTCCTATTCCATTATTTGATATTTTTGAGTTACTTTTTGCTAGTTTCAAGCCATTTGGAGGTTGATTCGTATGGGATAATGATTTTAGAGTATTAAATTGGCCTAATTGAGATAAGTAACTTCCTTCCCTTTTTGTGAGAGAATTACCCCTTAGGATTTGGTCTAATTACATTATTTGTACAATGTGAAAAAACGTGTACATGAGGTGACTAGTGTGTACATAGAATTATGTGTGGTAATTGATCGGATTATACCTTTAGGTTATTAATATGCCTTGAATTGAAGTACATTGTTTAGCGAAGGACATTTCATTGTATATTTACTCCCCATACACTTATGTTATTATTGTTATTCTTGTACCTATTGTTGTTTAGTCGTGGGCTATGTATTTTGTGGCATTTGTATTGTTGTTTGGACGATTTTGTGGCATATGTACACGTGGTGTGCAGTTGGTTGTTGTGTTGTTATTAAGATGGATGTGGCGACATAAGGGTGGTGTGTATATTTAAATACGGCGAGATAAGGGGACATATGGGCGTGAAGCTATTTCGGGGAAATATTTTGAAATGTGAATCTCACACGATGTCATCAGGATTATTTGTGATTTTCATATATGGCACATCAGATTTAATCTTACTGTTATTCTTGTGTTGGAACAATTAATTTTTTGTGTGTCATGCATTCTACGTGATTCATTGCGTTTGTTTCCAATGTGCTAATATGTGTCCCTATTATTACTTGATGATTTGGTTGGCAAGATGCAATTAAATACGTGGAGTTGTTATCTCATATTTTGTTGATTTATTGGCAACATAATGGATTGAAGTAAAAAGAAAATTGTTTTCATGCTTTACTTTATTTCAGTTTTTGTTAAATTCCTCTTGAACATGTTATTGAAACCTGACACGGGTACGAAATAGGTGGTGGCATGAGGTCTTTGCCATGTGAGTGTGAATTAAGTTGCGGCATGAGTTCTTTGTCGTCCGAGTGTAACTTATATTGTGGCACGAGGTCTTTGCCGTGTAGGTGTAATTTTTGTGGTGGCAAGCAAGTCTTTGCCGTGCGGGTGTCACTTATGTTATGGACACAAGATGCCATGTATGTGTGATTCAATTTGATGAATCGTTGTCGAGACTGGACCTTTATTTGTTCTAAATTGTTATCACTTATTCTAATGAGATTCAGTTATTACCTTATGTTATTCTTCCCTGTTGTCGGTCTTTGAAATTTTGCACATGTTATATTTGACTAGTGAGTGTCTTAACTTGAACCTCGTCAATACTCTACTGAGGTTAGTTTTGATACTTATTAGGTACTGACCATGGTGTACTCATACTACGCTTCTCTACATTTTTGTGCATATCCAGGTGTTAGAGGTAGATGACCCAGGGTGTGAGAGCTTCTTTGACCGCAAGGATTCAAGTTAGAGCTGCTTTGTTCGCTGTAGTCCCTTGGAGTCCTTTCCTTCCATTTATTTTTTGAATTCTCTATCCGAACAATATTGTATCTTTGATATATTTTCATGTATTCAGTTAGAGCTCTTGACTCTTTACTACCTAGTCTTGGGGATTCGTTATGATTATCGCTGTGTTGGCTTGTATCACTTTTATTTTTGTATTTTTATTAAACTCTACTTCATAATATCATGTTTTATTAGTTTAATTATTTTAAATGATCGGGTAACCTACTTTTAGAGACTAGGTGCCATCACGATCCTTAAGGTGGGATTTTTGGTCGTGACATGATGGCCCATATGTGTAACAATGTTGAACTAAGTACTATGAGACGTGGTTAACTGAGGCTTGAGAAATAGATGTCTGAGCTTTGGGCATAGAGCCGATTTGGTATAGATGTTGTGGTGATGCGTACACCAGGCCCGTGTTGGGCTACGTGATACTGATTAGGGGCGACGCGTGCACTATGCCCCACGATTGGGCTATCTAATATTCAGCGCTTGAGAAAGGATCTGCCCCTCCGGAGTTTGGTAGTCAATGTAAGCACAGACAAATGGTTATATGTGTGCTTTGGTGAGGGAAATTTGCCAGACACCTGTACAATGCTGAGTGTGGTTGTGTGTGTGATGATAAAGGGGCACTTGTGCGAGGCACCATGCGCATGCTGAGTGTGGTTATAGTTGATGGTTTCACTATGATGATATTGACTTGACACATCTATTCGACATGTAGGCATAGATATGCACTTTTCTTATGCTAGCTGGTAAAAGAAATGTCTTATCTGTGTTGGGTTTTGACAGTTATACTTGGAAAACATGTCTATGTTTTTGTTCCTAAAACTGTGAATGAGTTGAACATAATTTTGTTGAGTTATTTACTTTTACGATTTCTATCATATTCTGGGTTGTTAATGATTATTGGTGTTGGACATCGACTTTCTTCCGAGCTCGTCACTGCATTCAGCCCAAGGATAGGTTTGTTACTTATTGAGTACATGGGGTCGGTTGTACTCATACTATACTCTACACTTCATGTGCGGATCTAGGTACTTCCAGGTGCAGTAATTGCTAGGGTTGCATTTATACCAGCTTGTGAGACTACTAGGTAGGTGCTATGTCATTCACATACCTTGAAGTTCTCTTCCATTTATTTCTACTATTACTGTTCTATTGTTCAGCCAGTTGTATTGAGGATTTTGCCATGTACTTTGAGATTCTATAGTGTTGATGTACTTTTTGATAATAGATCCTTGGGATGGTTGTCGTAATGTTGTTATTGTTCTTCTCAGATATTTCATGATATTACCATAGTTAAGATTGCCAAATTATGTTATTTGAGTGTTATTGTTATTGTGAGATTATGGATTGCCTTGCAAGCATTATTAGGAACTGACACGACTCCTGTGTTATTTGAGTGTTATTGTTGATAATAGATTCATGATAGAATCATAAATATGCGTTAAAAACACCTATCCAAACGTTGTAGTTGAGACCCTCCTTCAAAACTCACCTCAACCCAGCTCCCAAAATGGTGAAATGAACTCTAAGTATGAAATGGAGCTATTTAATAAAGTGTCAAAACTACAAGACTTTAGTGTCATAACCCCAAATCCCCTCCTTAGGATGTCGCGACGGCAACAACTATCTAAGACTAGGTAAGCCAAGCACATACTGAGTTATTAACAGGTTAAAACCAATTAATCATTTAACATGAACTAGTAATTGCTATACATAGCGAACAATCATCAATAGATGTACAATACCCCAAAACCGGTAGTACGAATTCATAAGTCTTTCTAAGAGTAACTAAGAATATCAAATACATCACTGTTTGGAATAGAAGTAACAATAACAATGTAAAGCTTCATATGGTGACTCCAAGGCCTGCAAAAGGGATGGCAAGGATACCTTGAAGACACCACAACAACTCACAATCAGCTATCTAACGACCAACACACTCTGAGGTACTTGGATCTGCAAAAAAATGTACAGCAAGTGTAGCATGAGTACACCATAGGGGTATCCAGTATGTATCGAGTCTAGCCTCGGAGGAGTAGTAACGAAGTACAGTCGAGACACCTACTAGACATAATAACTAGTGCAAGTACTAATATAAATTAAAAAATGAACGAATATCAATATAAAGCTAAACATGGAAAGAATAACAATATAACAATAGAAAATGGAAAGTAGAAGCAACAAATTGCAACAAGGAATAAACAAGTGATAACGCTACAAAGTAATCAAAACGCAGTTAAGGTACCGGTGAACCCAATATTGCCAATCACAATCGCACGGAAAACTCATGTGTCGATACCATTAATACATCATATCTGCATGGGTAACTCACATGCCAATAGTAACAATACCTCATATCCGCACGGACAACTCACATGCCAATAGTAACAATACCTCATATCCGCACGGACAACTCACATATCAATAGTAACAATACCTCATATCCGCACGGACAACTCACGTGCCAAAAGACCAATCTAGGCACTGAAGGCGGGTATAGAAGAATACATGTACATGAGCATTAAACGTCAAGATTCATACTCTTGGACTGATATAGGTGAAATGCTATGGTGTATGCTTGTGCAAGTGTCCGACATAGCCCAACCTGTCTCGCCGCATACACAACAGTAAAGTAAATGGCCGCCTTGTCTCGCTACACGCGTATCAATAATTATCCCACCTTTTCTCGCTATATGTACCAACCCAATATGTATAGCCTACCTTGTCATGCTGTATGTGCAAATATCAATAATTACAATAGCACGGACAACTCAAGTACAAACACCTCGACAATCCTTTCAACAATCCCACATGTGCCAAAACCATAACAACACAATATAACAACTCGCACCACATGTGCCCATATGCCACAACATTCCCATAATAACAAATTCCTATACCACAACCACACATAGCAAATGGCTCTACTACAGTAAGTACAACAACAACAACAATAACACGGGACTACAGCAAGTAAACCAACAAAAGAATTACAACAACACAATGAAATCGAAGAAAAACTCAACAATGAAAGACATAACAAGTAATAATGACTTCAAATAAGAATAATTCAATAATGGAAGAGATAATCTGTAACAACGACTTCAAATAAGAATAACTCAACCATGAAAGAGGTGACATGACAATAAAAGAGGCAACAAATTTATTTAAAGCATATAGAAGTTTATGTGGCAATAAAAGATGGAACATGGACTAACGACTTCAAATAAAGCATGTAAGGGTAAATTTAGTAAAGGAGGACATAGCATGATAGGGCAAAATCAATTAAATGTATATAAGAAGCCTAAAGGTCTAAACTGGTCAAGTTTGACCATATATGGCCACGTACACACTCGTCACCTCATGTACATGTCTTCTACGTAATTCAAATAGTGTAATCAACCAATCGTTATAGGGTAATTTTCCACCACACAGAGTTAGGGAAGATACTTACCTCAACTAGAGCAAATCAACACTTAAAATTGCTTTTACTTTACAATTCACTTCCGCTCAGCTCAAATCCAACCAAAATCGACTTAATAACAGTAAATAATGCAAGAGAAACCAATTCCAACAAGTAAAGCTATAATCTTTATACAATTTCCCAAAAGTCAACAAATGTCAATCCTGGGCTCGCTCGATCAAAACCTGAGTCCAACGGTAGATTCCGACTACCCATGACTCCACAATTCTATATATAAGTTTTGTTTCAAATCCGAGTCCAGATCCACTCTCAAATTCCAAATTTTAATTTTTCAAAACATAAACAAAATTTCCCTAAATTTCACTTCGATTCTCAAAATTTTGAAGTAAATCTCATATATAATCATGTAATATAGTTAGAAATGTCATGCTCTGACCTCGGGGAGCACGACCGGCGCTTAACCGAGATACCCCAGCCAAGAAAGCATGTACAATGCCTTCTACCCAAACTAACCCATGAATAAAGAGAAGATATATTTTATTATTTAACCGTTGAGAGGATTTCATGAATAGCACAAATTCCATTACCATTATTTTCTTTATTTATAATTCCCTAAATATATTACACATTCATAATTTGTAGTGGATCATGTGATACAAATACAACATATCTAGTTTGACTCTTCCAACACCACTATACAACCCTCACTATGTCCACGGAGCAGCTAAGCGCAATAGAAGAGTAATATAGAAGCGCTGGCGACAAGGCCCTGGCTACACCTCGAAACGCAAACTACAATGCCAAGTGACATAAGGCCCTTAACAGAGTAAGGCTCACCAAAATGTGCTGAACAGAGAGTAACTACTAACGAGGGTCAAAGTTGTCCACTGAAGAACCACCTGCATCCATTGAAGATGCAGCGCCTCCGGCAAAAAGGACATTAATACATGTGGAATAGTACTAGTATGTAAATCGAAACGTCCTCTTTTGAAATAGAATGCCAATATCAGAAAGGGAAAACCATGGAAGCAGCAAGCGACAATCAATGATATTCAATTGCCAAGTTTAAAACATAACAATTTTAAAAATACATAAATAATGTATATTTTTGGTTGGGAGATCATTAGCAACGATATATCATCATGTTTTAAGCACGGAGTCTGATCACGGCCCGATCGGCTAGGCCGTCATCCAAAGACATCCAATCACAATCACAACCTCAATCACAATCTAACCACCATGCGTGGGGCATGGCGTCCGATCACGACCCGATCGGCTAGACCGTCTCACCACAATGTCGTGTGGATCGACATCAACCTTCGCTAGCAATCATCTCATCTCAATTAAGGGGAATAATCTCAAAACATCAATCTCATCCCAAATAAGGGGAATAATCACAATCTACTCCTACACCGGCACGAGTAGTTTCGGGTGTGGGTTGTTTTGACCAGCCCGTCCTCGGTTCGCTAATGATACTCCTAAAAATATTTTGTTTTGCACACAAGGGAAACAGAAGTACAAATGCATGCACCCCATAACCTTTCATACCATATAAAGTTTCATTAATACTTTCAACCATTCACAAAATCAGTTTTCCTTGGCTCTCTTGGCCATACTTATGATTCTTCATTCATTGCACGTTGGTCGTATTTCATATTCTACATTTTTCATTTCTTGACTTTCCATGATCATCATAAAAAACATCAACATATAGTATATTTCGGAAATAATAAACTTTAAGTTCATCAGTAGTGAAATCGTTAAACATAATAGATTCCTTTCCAAAGTGTGGAGCACAATGACTTGTAATCGCAACACAAGTTAAAAATCATAAACGAGTAATACACTGTTTCTTTTTGAAATACTTCTTCCTAGTAGGGAAATACAAAATTTCAACTCATGAGTATGTAAGAGCTCAAATCACATTGGAAATTTTCATGAAGGATAGCATGGTGTTTTACGATTTAAACACGACTTCAAATCAAATGCACTAGTTACAACAACTATGGCCACATTTTATATCTCACTCTCATTTCTTTAACATTCAATAATATTTATAGATCATCATCAATAAGAGCATTTGGAATCATGGATTTAAGCATAAATATGAGCAGTAGGGGTCTTAGGCGCATTGACTTTTCTTTCACAATCGGGCCTACTAAATTGCAATTTAAACGTGATTTGAAATCATACTTTTTTGACATATTGGTCACACTAGGACACATTCCCGACGGAGAACATAATATGATAGGAGAATTTGGTGTACATTTTTAGTACATATCTTTCAACACAATCTTATTCGGAATAGTCAAATATACAAATAATAACTCGGAACATGGGAATTAGGAACTTGGTCCAACCATACTTGGAACTTACGGGAACATCATGAAATTCGATTCCAAGAGAGAATTTTAGCTAACATACCTTGTTTGAGCTTTCCCTAAGTTACCAAAACGTCCCAACACTTCTAGCAATATAAATCTATAGGATGATAGCGAAAATTGGAAAATAATTAGAGGGATTCTCATGGTGTAACTCTCTTAGGAATTTTGTCAAACACCTAATATGAAAAATTGACTGCAAAGCTCTACAATATTATTCCCTTCCTCCCTCAACCAATTTCAAGAGGATACTACCCAAAATAGCTCAACAACCTCACATTCTACCACCTATTGTCACATGCATGGCCTATCTCCAACTTCTCAATCTACTTAGACCCTAAGATAACTTGCCTGGGTGATGCAGGACAAGAACTTATCCTGATAGATGGTGGTCTAGTGAGTGACTTCCATGATTCCTTATGATTGGTGCAAGAATGGGTGATTAGAATGCTAGGTCTTCTCCTTCTCTTTCCAAGATACTCTCACTTCTCTTTAAAACATCATATATATGCTCCAAAATGGGCCCTAAAGGCTATTAATCAAAACGGGGTTGGGGTTATAAAAATAGAAAATGGAACCTCCGAACTCAACCCTGCGGTCGCAGAATGGACCGCAGGACAGATATGCAGCTCGTAAAATGGACCGCGAAACTGATGCAAAAAATTGGGCTGGCCTGAATCAGTCTGCGATAGGTCTATGGTTCACAGACCACTATGCGGCCACAGAATGGGGCGCATAATCACCCAACGAAATTCTTCATGCTAAACCTACGATGGAAGTGCGGACCGCAGAATGGCTATGCGATTGCATAAATGACCGCAAAACGTCCTTCAAATTTCAACAAATTTTCTATCCAACTCCGCAATAGATATGAACCATAAATCCCTTGGCGAAAATTTACGAGGCCTTACATCCTCCCTCGCTTAAGATTACTCATCCTCGAATGAGGGGGTAGAGTCTGCCTAGAACACTCAACATAATTCATCTCTTCTTTCACACATCACAAGCCCCCAAATTTTACTAACCCCAAATTTTTTAGAAATTTCGGCAGAGTCACCCCTGTATTTGCGCCTAACCACCTAGCAGGATCACCAAAACCACTCCTACAACACATCTACTACTCAATAAAGCATCACAATATATATATCAATAACATCAATCTCAACACTAAAGGCAGTACATTATCTGAAATGGTTTCTTGACATGAACTGCACACATTTACATCATAACACATAGAAAGCACCTTTCGAGCCACAACCATTTGGCTATACAAACAAGTGAGAATATTTTCTTTCTACCACACTCTCAGCCTTCACGTGACCCCCTCGACTCCGAGACTTCGCCATAGCACTTTAACGGAGGTAGTTTTAACTTTCGGACTTATCTAACAAGGATGACAATAAGGTACCTCTCATAAGCAAATTACCCATTAACTTTACCTTCAATTCCACCGGAATGATAAACAAAAGATTTCCAACTACCCTTTTTGACGTAGACACATAAAACACCGGGTGCATGGAGAACAACGACGGGAAAACATCATACTCATAGTTCGCCCTACTTTATTCAAGATTCCATAGGTTCCAATGTGGACTACACCTACTCTACCTTCCTTAACAATTCACCTAATATCTTTATGGGGAAAATCTTGTGAATAACCCATTCACTTTCTTCAACTCTAAATCAAACACCCAAATAAACCTTTAGCGACCTTCAACAATTATTATATGATGCGTAGAATGAATGTGACCATAGAGTTCCCTACCCAATATGATTGGTCATGGAATGACGTTTTTTCTTTGACAATGTTGAAACTACAACTCTCTATAGATGTACTACAAATAGGAGCACTGAGGTTCAAGTTTGGGCTGGAATTATTCAAGAATCCATCAATGTGCTGAACAAGGTATTTCAGGACGTTATGTCCTAAGAGATAGTAATGTTACTACCAATAGCGCTGACATGGTTAATCATTGTGATGATATCATTGATTCGACAAATGAGGCATAGAGTTAACTAGTACACATTAATAATGTGAGAACCATGTACATGATCCTGAAATGTAACAAGTGAGTCATTTTAGACATGTGTGGTATGGGAGGCATGATCAAGAGGACAAAGATGTTAGCATCAATTATTCTTTGAAGATGATGAGTTATGAAAGGGATAGTAGCAATTGTTTCATTCCATATGTGCCCTGTTCGGTAATAGTAAGCCTTAAGGAGAAATAGCTAAGTACGTGACATCAGTTGCCTACTTGAGTGTAGGGAAAAGTCGGTTTAACTCGAAATGAGAAGATGTTTGCACCATGAATGTGATAGAGGTTTCAAATTACATGAGGTTGTGTTACGCTCTTAACAGCATTTGGCACAAGCAAACTATGCCCCAAACCCACGAGGTTGAAAAAGAGGCTGAGCACTTGTGAGGTTATTACTTCGGCAACTTAGCCCTTCTCGATAGTTGATCTTATACCAGAGGACTAGAGATACGATAGACTTTTCCCTCAAACTAATATGTTCATATTATGTGCCAAAAATCTGAAATATCTAATTTCAACATTTCACGAGGGAAACCATGTATCTAGGACATCTTAATACTAGGATTAAATCATGCATTGGTTAGGAGAAAGGCAAATAAAACTTATATGCACTCAGGGATGTAGAATTCCAAGGATAGTAAACTCTCGGTACATGATAATGACATAGCCAACGATTCTAGAAGCTGAGTGTTTAAAGACAACGGAACCCAGAGAGGCACTATAGAATAATCATGGAAGGTCACCGAATGTTCATAATGAGTTCGCCACGGGTGTGGTGACTTGAAAAGTACCTAGAAGCTAATGAGGGACGGGAAAAACATGAGAAACAGACGTGATGCTATGATAACCCCCAAAGGTGCATTCGGCCTTGATGGAGAGCCTATTAGGGGTGCATATGAGAAAGGAAGTGTTACAACGACATGTTGAAGGACGAAATCTCTCGTGGTTATCCAACAAGCGTCGGGAAATTAGCTCAATGAATTCACCAATCAAGGAATATAGTCAGAACACGTTGTAGAGGTGTAGAGAGAAAATGAACACTTTTTATAAACTAGAACATTTCTGCTATAAAAACTCTCAAGCTGTAGTACCCGGCCATGTCATGAGCCGTTGCAATACTAGGAACAACGTGAGTTACTCACTTAGGTATGATCTAGCGGACATGAAAGTTATACTGAGATTGACAAATAATGGATATTCTTATGATGAATTTGTGAGGATCCCAAGTTTCAGAGGAACTTTATGCAGACAAGTGACCATTTTAATAGACATGTACACATACGATAGGTGCTAAGATATGCTCTTATGCTACTAGATAGTGAAAAAGGTTTATGATAATATTCACAAAGAGAGTAAAGTGACTGTCCAAACCGTGGGAGTCACATGCACGGGAGAAAGAGAGTGGCTCAAGAAAGATCTCAACACTAGGCTTCCTTACATTAGATTCGATACCCTGTAGATAAACATTATGATGGTGCATGCACAAGCACAAGTGAGCAGGTGTTATCCATTTAAATCATAAGGTTCTATAATAAATTCATCAAGTATAGTCCTTTGTTAAGAATCTAGGGAAGCAATTGGGAAGCATTAGACTAGTGGTATGACTCAATTCAAAGAAATCGTTACAGAACTCAATTCCTCAAGAGGTCGTAAAATAAGTGAATTGTGATAAAGATACTTCACGAATAATACATCTCATTCCAAGAGTATATACATGATATATTTTGTGATTCTGATTCTTGTTAATACCATATTTATGCAGGCTCTCAATATAGTTGTACATATACAACAAGGAAAAGTATGTGGTGTTCAAAATGACGTAATAAGGAGTGACTTACTTAGTAACATTAGATTGACAGGGCAGTGCCTAAACTGATGCCCCTCAACACCACATCCATAATATATATTGGTACCATAGTGACATACCCCCAAATGACATTTCCTACACTTAACTCAACGAGGATGAGGTCCGCTACAACGAGTCGCCCTACTAACTTGATTTTTACTATTTTTACATAAATCATAAGCATCTCCCTTATCCTTCCTCCAAGCCCCTATGGCGGGAGTAACAATCCCTATACCGGTTTGTGCTGTGGGCCTTTGGAATTGCCCTGACCTGCCACCCCTAAGACGCTGTTGAGTATACTCACGACACGATGCCAAATGTTCCTTCCTGTATATCGGGCAGACCGGGATGGGTGTACCCAACCCAGGGCATTTTCTCTTCTTGTGCCCCCTTTTTCTACAACCATAACATATTTCAAGAGTCATCCAACATCTCCCAAAGTAGCGCTTCTTACCAATCAAACAATCTGGTTTATTGCTACCAACAATCCTCTTTTGTTTCTTAGGTGCTCTCACCACATGATCCGATGGTGCAGTGACATTGATAGGAACAAGGGCAATTCTCCTAGCAACAAGCTCTTACGATCCCTAGATGGGAGGCAGGTGCTCCCAAAAGGTAGCCAGGTTTTGCTGCCTTTGTTCTTTTTTATTTTCGACGGCTTGAATTGATTCTTGAATTGACCATGGCTCGATCCATTCTCCTAACAAACTCTGGTGCAATCTCCCCTAGATCCAATCGAGGGGTCATTCCCTCCTTGCTGCTTCGAACTTGTAGATTACTCATCTGGAAAATAAGACATGATGAGGAATTAGCTTTCTATGTTGAGCTCTATTGCACGATCTGGAATATCAAAGAATGGTGACGTTCCTAAATGTCCAAGTATCCTCCTAATTATAGATGTGGTCGACAACACACCAATAAGAAGGACTCTACTAGACACGGCTCTGAGACATCCTAGGACACTTTAAAACCTTAGGCTCTGATACCAAGTTTGTCACTCACCGACCTCGCGGAGCGCAACCTCGGGGAGCCCCACCAGCGCTCATCCGAGATACCTCAGTCAAGCAAGCTTGTACAATGCCTTCTGCTCAAACTAACTCATGAATAAAGAGAAGATATATTTCATTAATTAACTGTTGAGAGGATTTCATGAACAACACCAATTCCATTACCATTAGTTGCTTCATTTATAATTCCCAAAATGTATTACACATTCATAACTCGAAGTGGATCATGTGATACAAATACAACATATCTAGTTTGACTCTTCCAACACTACTATACAACCCATATTATGCCTACGGAGCCTCTAAGTGAAAAAGAAGAGCAATTTGGAAGTACCGGCGACAAGGCCCCAGCTATTCCTCGAAACACCAAGTACAATGACAAGTGACATAAAGCCTGATACCGAGTACAACTCATCAAAATATACTGAATAGAGAGTAACTGCTAATGAGGGTCAAAGCTGCCAGCTGAAGAACCCCCTGCATCCATTGAAGATGCAGTGGCCCCGACAAAAAAGGGCGTTAGTACATGTGGAATAGTACTAGTATGTAAAACTAAATGTCCTCTTTCGAAATAGGATCCCAGTATAATAAAAGAAAATCCATGGAAGTAGCAAGCAACAATTAATGATATCCAAATACCAAGTTTAACACATAATAATTTTCAAAATACAGAAATAATATATATTTTTGGTTGGGAGATCATTAGCAAGGATATACCATCATGTTTTTAGCACGGAGTCCGATCATTGCCCGATCAGCTAGGCCGTCTCACCCAAAGACATCCAATCACAATCACGATCTCAATCACAATCTCACCACCATGTGTGAGGCATGGCGTCCGATCACGACCCGATCGGCTAGGGCGTCTCACCACAACATCGTGTCGATCGACATCAACCTTTACTTGTAATCATCTAATCCCAATTAAGTGGAATAATCTCAATACATCAATATCATCCCAAATAAGGGGAATAATCACAATCCACTCCTACACGAGCACGTGTAGTTTCGGGTGTGGGCCGTCTAGACCAACCCTTCCTCAATTTGCTAATGATATTCCTAAAAGATTTTGTTTTGCGCGCAAGGGAAACAGATGTACAAATGCATTCACCCCATAACCTTTCATACCATATATAGTTTCATTAGTACTTTCAACCATTCACAACATCATTATTTCCTTTGCTCTCTTGGCCATAGTTTTGATTCTTTATTCATGGCACGTTGGCCGTATTTCATTTTACCATATTTTTTCATTTCTTGACTTTCCATGATCATATCACAAACATCAACATATAGAATATTTCTTAAATCATAACTTTAAGTTCATCAGTAGTGAAGGCTTTAAACACAATAGATTCCTTTCCAAAGCATGGACCACAATGACTTGTAATTGTAACACAAGTTAAAAATCATAAACGAGTAATACACAGTTTCTTTTTGGAATACTTCTTCCCAACAAGGCAATACACGATTTCAAATCATGAGTATGTAAGAACTCAAATCGCATTGGAAATATTCATAAAGGAGAACATGGTTTTTTACGATTTAAACAGGACTTCAAATCAATGCACTAGTTACAACAACCATTGCAACGTTTTATATGTCACTCTCATTTCTTTCACATTAAAACATATATATATATATCATCATCAATTCGATTCCAAGAGAGAAGTTTAGCCAACATACCTTGTTTGAGCTTTCCTTAAGCTACTACAATGTCCCAACACTTCTAGCAGTATCAATATATAGGAAGATAGGAAAATCGTACAATAATTAGAGGGATTCCCATGGTGTAAATCTCTTAGGAATTTTGTCAAACACGTACTATGAAAAATCAACTACAAAGCTCTACAATGGTAATTCCTTCCTCCCTCAACCAATTTCAACAAGATACTACTCAGATTGGTTCAACTACCTCACATTCTACCACCTATTGGCACATGCATGGCCTATCTCCAACTCTACAATCTAGTTAGACCCTAAATAACTTGCATGGGTGATGTAGGACAAGAAATTACCCGAATAGATGGTGGTCTAGTGAGTGGCTTCCATGATTCTTGAAGATTGGTCCAAGAATGGGTGATTAGAATGCTAGGTTTTCTCCTTCTCTCTATAAGATACTTTCACTTCCCTCTAAAGCATCAGATATATGCTCCGAAATTAGCCCCAAAGGCTATTGATCAAAATGGGGTCGAGTTCTAATAATAGGAAATAGACCCTCCAAACTCAACTCTACAGTCCCAGAATGGACGCAAGACAGATAAGCGGCCCGCAAAATGGACTGCGAAATTAATGTTAAACATTGGGCTGGCCTGAACGGGTCTGCCACAGGTTTGCGGCCTGCAGACCATTTATGCGGCCGCAAAATGGACCGCAGAATCACCGAACAAAATTCTTTATGCTAACTCTGCGATGGAAGTACGGACCGCAAAAGAGATGTGCGATCACATAAATGACCGCAAAACGTCCTTTATATTTCAATTAATTTTCTGACCAACTCCGCGAGGATATGCGGCTCGCGGAACAGATCTGTGGTAGTGATCGTAAAATTGCATTCTTTTGGCAAAAATATCCACCACTCCTCAGTGCGTTCTCAACCCAACTCCGCCTTGGATATGTAGCCCGCGGAACAGATCTACGGTCGTGAAGCTGACAGCAAAATTGTATTCTTCTGCAAAAAATTTCCACTACTCCTCATTGTATTCTTCAACCCACCACTACTGCCTTCGTACACATAAGCCTACCTCGGCACCACAAACCTATAAATCCCTTGGCAAAATTTACAGAGCCTTACAAGAAATTGATCAAAATTTCTTACCCAATGATCGTTGATGAAAATCTCCTCTCAAAATTGCCTTTCTTATGAGTCTAGGGTTCAAAAATATTAAAATGAGACTAAAATTCCGACTTCCAGCCCTTACGTTCAGGCGCAGGTGTCGCAAAATGCGACTTGGGGTTCCTAAAAGCAACTTAGGGTGCAAATGCGAAGAATAATTACAAAAGTGACACTCATCATACCGTTGATAATGTTGCAAATGCGACAATGAGTTTGCAAATGTGAACAAGGAATATATCACAAAAGCATCCTCAAGATCGCAAATGCAAAACTCCCCTAGCCTAGTGCATCATCGCAAAAGTGAACAATATATTCGCAAATGGGAACCTGACAGACCCCGGCGTACCTCGCAACTGCGATCACCCACCTCTCTATAGCGAGGTCACAAATACGAATATAATCTCGCATTTGCGAGACCTATAGCATCTGTTATAAAACCAACAAATCTGAAACTCTTTCAAACACTCCGAAACGAGTCAGAAACTCACCCTAGTCCTCGGAGCTCCTCACCAAACATAAACACAAGTCCAAGAATATCTCACGAAATTGCTCGTGCGATCGAAATATCAAATTAATAGCCAAAACTACGATTCGGACATCATAACACATGAAATTAACAACGAAACTCAGAAACATCTAAAACCACAACCACACGTCCGTTTTGTATCAAAATCAACTTAGAATGACGCCAAATTTTGTGAACAAGTTCCAAATAGTATAATGGACCTATTCTAGGTTCCAAAACCAAAATCCAAACCAGATAGCCATAAATTCAAACCATAGTCAAACATAAGGAATTTCTAAACCTTCAATTGCCATCTTTTTGCAAAAGAAGTTAAATCAACCTAGGAACCTCTGAATTCATTTTGGGCATACGCTCAAGTCCAAAATCATGATACGGACCCATCAGAGCTAGCAAAAACACCATTTCGGGGTCGTTTTCACAAAAATCAAAACCTCGAAAAACATCTCCAACTTAAGCTCCTAAAATGAGAATCATTCATCCAATTCGATCCTGAAACATCCGAAAATTAAATCCGACCATACGCAATATGAAGCCGCTCAAGACCTTGTACCACTGAATGAAACACGAAAGCTCAAAATAACTGGTCGGGTCGTTACATCCTCCCCCTCTTAAACAGACGTTCGTCCTCGAACTTGCCGAGTGTCTTTCAAAAGCCATCAAATCACTATATAAATTCACCATACAAATACACATGGGTTATCCTAAATCACTCCAATCCACATAAGCCCGACGATATCATCTCAACCAAAGATTGTTCCTTCCACTCATTTCGATAAGCCTCCGAATCAAATTTTCACATCCACCAAGGCCCCTATTATCACACAAACACACTATATAATCCTCAACTAGCTGCAACAGCTCGTGCATACATCTACAAGGTATAACCACACAGCATAAAACATCAGCCATAGGCCCATAGCAACACTCTGACCACAATAGCTGCCCATTACCAAACCCGGTATGGTAAATGGTCCCATATCGACTAGAACCTTGTCCCAAACCTTTCCAACATAAAAAATGATGCAAGAAACATGTGAAACTCATAACTACTCACCCAATCAACAAGCCACAACAAACTCCACATCGGCACATACGTCGCAATCCAAACCCAATAAGCACGACTCGAACTTCATTAAACACCAAAGGAGAAACATATAAGAGAACTATGAAACAAGTCCAACACGTACAACTCTTTATCGGTACCATACTATGGATCCTATCAACTAAGAAGATGAAAGAAAAACGCAACCCCCACAATGAATATTACCCTAACATGACCCTACCGCGACACCTAGTGTGATACAAATACACCTATCTTCAAAGAACACAAGGTTCTGATCCCCCTCTCTGAATGACAATCAAGATAACCATACCGATAACAAAAAACCTTCTACTAACTCAATCCTGTAGAACCAAATCAGATTACATAACCAACTTCCCATACATGTAAACCCTAAATTAGAAGTCGTGGCCAAGACAACCAAAAATCACATCAAAACCTACTATATTAACTAATAGAAAGTCCGTCCAAGCCTTATGACCCTCAATAGTGACAAAACTAGAACGATAGACATGGGCTATCACATTAGAATCCCCCAACTTGCATGTACACATGAACAAAGTACGAGAATCACAAAACAAAAAGGTATGATGAATCTTACCAATAAATGGGACCGGATTGAAAAAACATGAATGCATCTCCATAACCAACCATACAACACTTGTAATGACATCATCTGGTGTAGCGGCCTCAGTCCAACTAGGAAAAGCATAACAATGGGCCTAGCCTACCCCTCTAGAACGATCTGTACCCGTCTGATCTCCACCCATAGTTGGTGGTGCAGGTGTAGCGGCAATTGGAGCGAAACCCATAGCCTAAATACTCTGTTGTGGCACACCCATCTGGAGTCTAGGCCAATCTCTCCCAATGTGGCTGATGTATCCGCACTTAACGTAGCCTCTCTGCTGACCTGGCTGTGGAGGATGTCCGTTATTGTTACTCTAGGACCCATGGATATCTGAATCGCCACGTGAAACTTGAAGTGAAAAATGAACTGGCTAATCCACATAACCTCTACCATGACGCACCCTACGTTCGAAATAGGGATTCGTACATCTCTTCGGTCCATGAGGCCTCTTAGCCTCCCTGTTCTCCCTCTCTCGACCTTGCATACCCTTGAACTTCCGAGTGATCTCTATAACTTACTAAAATGGAATATCTATCTCTAACTCTCAAGCCATGCTGAATCTAAGACCATAACCAAGCCCCACGATAAATCTGCAGACTCGCTCTCTAACTGTTGGAATCAAGATTGGTGCATGTTGGGAATGCTCGCTAAATCTTATGGCGTACTCTGACACTATCTTAATGCCCAAGTGCAGCTACTCGAACTCTGTGTGCCACGCATCTCGGAGAATCAGGGGAAAAAACTCCCTCAAAAATATCTATGAAAACTGAGTCAAAGTGAGTGGTGCTGCATCAGCTGGTCTACCCTCCTCATAAGCCTGCCAGTACGTGTATGCCACCCGTGACAACTGAAATGTAGTAAAAGCAACTCGCTCACCTCCATAATACCCATGGTGCGGAGAATACACTGACACTTCTTTAGAAAACCATGTGCATCCTCAGTAGTTATGCCACTAATAGTAGGAGGATCATACTTCTTGAACCTCTCAAGCCTCTTCTGCTCCTCCTTTGATGTCCGACCTCAGGTTGAACCGGAATAACAGGTTGTACCAGCATAACACCTAGAACCTGACCAATGAAAGCCCGCTACTCTAGAGTATGGGCGGCGAGAGTCTGACCTCCTCCCTATTCCGTAAAGTAGCTGGTGCAAGGGGAATAAATCCTTCCTGAGCCAATGTACCAAACTTGCTCAGGAACTGCACTAAAGTCTCCTATGTTTAGGGGTAGCAACAGGAGCCTCTGGTATCTATCCCCCGACCGGAGCTATTGGTGGCTCATGAGCTACTGATTTGGCAGGTGCTTTAGTTGCAGCATGTTCTCCTCCTCAGGCTCTGCCTCTGCCTCTACCTCTAGCAACACCGGCTATGGGGGCAGCATCATGGTAACTGCAACTCGTGTCCTCACCATCAGTGTGAGAATAGAATGACAAGGGCTCAAGCTTTGAAATCAATAAACTCACACGATAGGAATGAAAGAAGTGAATTTTTCTAATATTTTTGTAGCCTCTTGAAGATAAGTACAGACGTCTCTGTACCAATATGTAAGACTCTATTAAACTTGCTTATGATATGTAGCACCAATGAACCTAGAGCCCTGATACCAACTTGTCACGACCCCAAATCTCCTTCGGTATCTGTCCCCCGACTGGAGCTATTGGTGGCTCATGAGCTACTAATTTGGCAGGTGCTCTAGTCGTAGCATGTTCTCCTCCTCGGACTCAGCCTCTGCCTCTGCCTCTTTCTTTAGCAACACCAATAATGGGGGCAGCATCATGGTAACTGCAGCTCGTGTCCTCACCGCCTGTGAGAGAATAAAATGACAAGGGCTCAAGCTTTGAAATCAATAAACTTGCACTATAGGAATGAAAGAAGTGAAGTTTCCTAATATTTTTGTAGCCTCTCGAGGATAAGTACAGACGTCTCAGTACCTATACGCAAGACTCAACTAAACATATTTATGACACGTAGCACCTATTAACCAATAACTCTGATTCCAACTTGGCATGACCCCAAATCCCCTCCTTAAGATGTCGTGATGGCACCTAGTCTCTAAGACTAGGTACGCCTTGAACATACTGAGTTACTAATAGATTTATACCAAGGAACCATTTAACATGAATCACTAATTGCTATACATAGCCAACAACCATCAATAGATGTACAGTAACTAAAAACCGATAGTACGGAGTCATAAGCTTTTCTAAGAGTAACTAAAAATATCAAATACTTCATTTTTTGGAATAGAAGTAATAGTAACAATGTAATGCTTCAAAAAAGGACTTTGAGGCCCGCGAACGGGATGACAGGTATACCTTGAAGTCTCCACAGAAACTCACAATCAGCTATCTAACGATCGGCATGCTCCAAGGTACTTCGATCTGGCAAAAAATGTTGTGCAAGCGTAGCGTGAGTACACCATAACGGTACCCATTAATTATGAGGACTAACCTCGGTGGACTAAACTAGCAAAGGAACGAATATCAATATAAAGCTAAACATGGAAAGAATAATAATATAACACTAGAAAATGGAAATTAGAAGCAACAAATACCAACAAGGAGTAAACAAGTGATAAAGCCGCACAGTAATCAAAATACAGTTAAGGTACTACTGAACCCAATTAAGGAACACAAATGAAAACCAAATAATCAACCGCTCATTCACAAGGTTTACACAAGAACTACCTCGAGGAACTATACCTCATAATCACAAGTCATGGGTCCCAAATCACGAATCATAATCACCTGGCGTCTCGTGCCCATCTTACTAATCACACTCGCACGGACAACTCACGTGCTGCATGGAAAACGCACCTGCCAAAGCTATTAATACCTTATATCTGCATGGTCAACGCACGTGCCAATAGTTACAATACCCCAAATCTGCACGACCAACTCACGTGACAACAATCCAATCCACGCACATAAAACAGGTGTACAAACATGTACATGAGCATTAAACGTCAAGATTCATACTCCTGGACTGATATAGGTGACATGCTACAGTGTATTCTTGTGCAAGTGTACTATCACAACTCAAAGTCAACAGGTAAGATCGGAGACACCGAGTAGCACATTGGAAACAACACAACAAAACCCGTGATATCCATGACACAAAAAGAAAGGTCTTATCACCACACAAATATAATCAATAACAATGCCCAAGACCATCACAAATCATCCCCGACATAGCCAACCTTATCTCACCGCATGCGCAATGGTAAAGTAAAGGGTAGCCTTGTATCGCCACACGCGCATCAATAATTATCCCACCTTCTATCGCCATATGTGCAAACCCAACATATATAGCCCGCCTTATCACGCCGCATGTGCAAATATCAATAATAACAATAGCATGGACAACTCACGTACAAACACCCCAACGATCTTCTCAAAAATCCCACATATGCCAAAATGCATAACATCATAATATAACAACTCTCACCACATGTGCCCGTACGCCACAATATTCTCTTAACAACAAATTCCAATAACACAACCACACCTAGCCCACGGCTCAACTACACTGAGTATAACAACAACAATAACACGAGAGTACGACAAGTAAATCAACACAAGAATTGCAACAACACAATGAAATGAAAGAATAAACTCAACAATGAAAGACATAACAAGTAATAATGATTTCAAATAAGAATAATTCAACAATAAGAGAGGTAAGATGTAACAACGACTTCCAATAAGAATAAGTCAACAATGGAATAGATAGCATGTAACAACAGCTTCAATTAAGAATAACTCAACTATGAAAGAGGTGATATGACAATAAAAGAGGCAACACCTTCAATTAAAGCATACAAGAGTATATGTGGCAATAAAAGATGGAACATGGACTAACGATGTCAAATAAAGCATGTAAGGGTAAATCTTGCAATGGAGATATAGCATGACAGGGCAACTTCAATTAAATGTACATAAGAAGCCTAAGGGTCTAAACCACTCAAATTTCCACATATAATGTCATCTACACACTCATCACTTCGTGTACATATCTTCCACGTATTCAGATAGTGCAGTAAATCAACCAATAAATGCATAGTATTGGGAAATTATATAAAGATCTCAAATGCAAAACTCCCCTAGCATAATGCATCATCGCAAAAGCGAGCAATATGTTCGCAAATGCAAACCCAATAGACTCCCCCGGCTTGCCTCACAATTGTGATTATCCACATCGCAAATACGAGGTTGCAAATGCGAACAAAATCTCGAATTTCTGAGACATGAAGAATCTGTTCTAAACCAGCAAATCTGAACTATTTCAAACACTCCAACACGCGTACGAAACTCATATGAGCCCTCACGACTCCCCAGCAAACACCAACACAAGTCTAATAACATAACAGGAACTCATTCGCGCGATCCAAAACATTAAAATAACGTTCAGAACCACGAATCGGAAATCAAAACACACGAAATTAACAATGAAACTCAAAACTCCTAAAAACACAAGCACGCGTCCGATTCCGATCAAATCAACTTGGAATGACGCAAAACATTGCGAACACGTCCCAAATAGCATAACGAATCTATTCCAAGTCCCAAAAAAATATCCAAACCCGATATCTATAAAGTCAAACCATAGTCAAACCTAAAGAATTTCTAAACCTTCAAATTGACAACTTTCGCAAAACATGTCAACTCAACCGAGGAATCGCCGAATTTAATTTCGGGCATACGCCCAAGTCCAAAATCATGGTACGAACCTATTGGTTCCATTAAAACACCGTTTCGGGATTATTTTCACAAAAGTCAAACCTCGGTACACCTCCAACTTAAGCTCCTAAAATGAGAATCACTTATCCAAATCAATCCCGGAACATTCGAAAATAAAATCCGACCACACACACAAGTCATAATATACAATATGAAGTAACTCAAGACCCCAACCACTGAACGAAATGCTAAAGCTCAAAACAACTGATCGACTCGTTACATTTTGTAGTTGGACACTAGGGCCCATGCAACGCATCCAGCATCGTGCCCTGTCCAAGCATAGTCTCTGTTATGGACGCAACACATCCCACATTGCTTACACATCTTGTGTAGGTATTTTATTATTTTTTTTCACTCTAATCATCTCCTGAATACCCCAAAACTCATATGTGCCCCGAACCTCTCCAAACTATCCAAACAAGTGCATGTATCCTCGAACCTATCATAAGACTTGAAGTACATAACAAAGTGCAGCAACATATATTTGGCTTAAAGTACATATATTTATATGCATATTGCCTTGCATTTACTCATGTTTCGTGGATTTCGGATGCGTAATGTAATGATTTATTCTAATTCGCGATATTTTTATCTGTAGGAGTCACCCGAAAGCAATGTGGGAAAAAATTGCATTATTTGAAGCAAAAAGTGAACAAAGCAAAAAATACCCAGTGTAACAGCTAGGCCAGCGCGTCGGGCTACCTACGACATAGATTATAGATAAAAGTTGTTTTGGCAAAGTTCAACGCCATGGATTGCACGATGCACTACCCTAGACAGCTGGGTGATAGGATTTTTTTTCCCACTTCGTTCGGGACAACTTTTTTTGGCCCTACACACCCTCCAACTCGTATAAAAGGAAGTCTAAACCTAATTTGGAGGGGTACGCCGCTTTGAGAGGGAAACACAAACACAAAACATTCAGGAGCAAGGATTCTCAGTTTTTCTTCATCTTTCTTAGTATTTTCTACTATTCAACACTTATGAAATTGTTCAACTTTATAATGAGTGGCTAAGAACCTCATTATTCTGGGGTTATGGGTTTTTATTGACTATTGTAGTTTGACTGTTGAATGTTTTTCTTGATTAATCATATTAATTTATTTATTGAGTCTTGCACTTAATTATTTTATGCGTAGCTAACAATAGAGTATTATCTATCAATTTATAGTTGAACTCGAAAGTGGGAACTATAGATTGCATATAAGATTGAATATAATAAGTTCTTGAATCCGGGAATCGAAAAATAGATTCAGGATTAGGATATACTTATTCTAGTTGCCTTATTTGGTTATTTTTAGGAAATACACATACGTTTTTGTTAATTCTAATTATATAGATATATAGTATTATGTTAGCTTGAATAGGCGAGCGAAGCGTCAAAATTACTTCGCGGGCATAATAAACCTTTCTAATCAACAAATTAGATAAATCAACTATGTAAATCAACCGGAAGAACGCAATAGGAGAGACATCAATCCCATAATCCCAGATATTTTCATCTTCTTGAATTGGTTCTAAGTCTTTGTTTACTCTACTTGCGATCTTATTTTCTTATTGGCTTGTTAGTTTTTAGGTAATTTAGTTAATAAAAATTACAATCATCTTCTTCACAAATCACTTGAGTGATAAATTTATAAATAGTTTAGATTGGACAATAGTTGATCATAAATCCTCGTGGGAACAATACTTTCTGATCACTTTATTATTTGTTGACCGCGCATACTTGCGTGTGCGTTTGGATCCAGTAAGTTTTTGGCACCGTTGCTGAGGATTTTAGAAATTAGCTACTTGTCTAAAATAAGATTTTATTTGTTTTTGTTCGAGATTTAATTTATTTTGTTGTTTCTAATCTACAGGTGTTCACATTAAATTCTCAGAAGAAGTAACAGTTTGAACAATCTTCCGTCTTTTGATCCTGAACCCAAAAGATTCTTCCGCAGGTTAAGGAGGGAGGGGGAAGTAAGAGCAATAATTTTAGAGTTGGCCATCGTAGTCCAACCACAAGCAATCAATATGGTAGAAAATGAAGAGCGATCAGTGATAGAGGTCGCAAGAAATAATCTTGCTAATATGACTTTGGCTATTGTGAAGCCTGATATCACGGGTTGCTTTTAGCTCAAACAGTACATGGTGCAGCTGATTCAGTCCATAGGGCAGTTTATGGGTCTATCTCCTAGAGATCTGCAAAGCACATTCAGAACTTTCTAGAATGTACGGATACTTATAATTATCTGAACGTTTCCAAGGACTAGGTCGGACTGACATTGTTTCCCTTTTTACAATTGGGAAAGCCAAAGAATGGCTGCAGCAGGAGCTCGCAAACGTGATCTACACTTGGGATGATCTAGCACGATAATTCTTAATCAAGTTTTTCTCCACTAAAAACACAAAGTCACGGAGGAGCTAGATTCTTGGGTTTTAATAACAAGATGATGAGACTCTTCGTCAAGCTTGGGAAAGATACAGAAACTACTCAGAGACTACCCATATCATTGTCAGACTGATGAAGTGTTGGTACATACTTTTGTGGATGGGTTGGATGAGACCACCAAATTGAATCTAGACTCAGCTTGTGGAGGAGGTTGCATTTAAAAGCTATTTAGTGAGATTCAGACTCTGCTGAACAATTTCACTACAAACGATCATAACTGGAAAGGTGAGGGTAAAACCAAGAAGAATGATAAAACAGAAAGCAGAAGGTACACTTGAGCTAGATAAGATGTCAGTCATGCAAACATAAATATCTAAACTCACTAACAAAGTGGCTAAGATGTCAATGAATCAAGGGCATTAGATGTACCAGGTGCAAGGGACGGCCATATGTTGTGAAATTTGTGGAGATGCTCATATGAGTGACCATTGTCTTATGGATCTCGAATCTATTTATTATGTTGGCCAGCAAGGTAGAGGTTAAATGAACCAGAATACACTAACGAGAACACCTATAATCCCAATTGGAGGAATCACCCGAATTTCTCATTGGGTGGAAACTAGGCTACTCAAAATCAACACAGACCTCAAGGAAACTATATCAGCCTCAAAAGCCATCGCAACAGGCATATGAAAGCACCAATGATATGTTGAAAAAGTTTTTAATTAACAACCAGCAGCTTCGAACAGAGAACCAACAATTGAGGATCGAATTTCAAAATATAGAGATATAAATTGGGAAATTGGCTGCAAAACAAATTAATCTACCTGCAGGGTCACTTCCAACTAATATAGATATGAATCTTCAAGTAAAGTCTATAACTTTGAGGAATGGAAGAGAATTGGATGAAGAACCAAAGAGAAAGAAAGGAAAAAGAAAACACTCCTAAGGGCGAATTGGTTCCTAAAACAGTGGTTGAAACTAAGGAAAGTTAGAAGACTCCAGTTGCAAGGCCACTACCTCCCTTCCTACAAAGATTAAAGAAGAAAAGTGATGACAGGATGTTCAACAAATTTCCCATTAGTAGATATGTTACGTAAAATTCCAAGATTTTCCAAGTACATCGAAGATATGGTGGCTAATAGAACAACATTGAAAGGGTTTCAGACAGTGGCACTTACTAAAGAATGCACTTTACGAATTCAAAGAAAGTTTCCCATAAAAGTTGAAGGATTGGGGGAGCTTAACCATAGTTGTTCCAATTGATGAGGTAGATATGGGACGGGCTCTTTGTGATTTGGAAGCTAGACTAAATTTGATGCTATTTCAGTTTTCAGTCAATTGGGGGTTGGGCCCCAAGGACAACCACTGTCAGGTTGCAGCTTTTTAATGGATCTTTTGTCCATCCCGAGGGGGTGATAGAATATGTGTTACTACTGATTGGGCAATTTAAACTTCCAGCAGATTTTATTATACTGGACTATGAAGTTGATGAACACATCCCCATCATCTTGGGACGACCTCTCTTAGCCATCATCGATTATGTGACAAAATTTCATGAAGGAAAAATGATTCTCCGAGTAGATTATATGACAGTAGTCTTTAATGTGTACAAGGAAATTCAGCTGCCAAGTCACTATGATGATCTGGCTATGATATCTATGATTGAAAAAGACGAAGAAAAGAATGATGTGGGTGCATATCTGGATAACACTCTAGAAAAGCACTTATGTTGTTCGACAATATTGATTTGGATGATAAGGTTAAAGAGATGGTGTATTGTTTGGTGCATGTTCTTATATCAAAGGAATCATCAATTTTGAGCCTCTAGATAGACCAACTTGGCCACCCCCTAAACTGTCTAACGAATAAGCTCCCAAAATGGAATTCAAGCCCTTACCCTCTCATATTCATTATGCTTATTTGGGTGGTGATGAAACTTTACATGTTGTTGTCTCTTCTGAGTTATCTTCTTTGCAAGAGGAAAAGCTACTTCACGTGCTTAGAGAGCACAAGCGGGCGATTGGATGGACCATGGATGACATTCGTGGTATTAGCTCAGCATTTTGCATGCACAAAATTCTCATGCAGGATGAGCACAAACCGAGTGTGAAAAAACAACTCCACTTGAATCCAATCATGAAGGAAGTGGTACCAAAGAAATTCATAAAGTGGCTTGATGCATGTAATATCTTTCTCATATATGACAACAAGTGGGTATGTCCGGTACAGTGTGCCGAAAAAGGGTAGAATGACGGTTGGAGAATTTTCACAGACTACAAAAATTTGAATAATGCTAGTAGAAAGGATCACTTCCCCTTCCCTTCATCCATAAGATGTTAGAAAGGTTGGCCGGACAAGACTATTAGTGTTTTCTTAATGGATATTCCACCTATTACCAGATATCAATCACATTAGAGGACAAAGAGAAGATCACCTTCACTTGTTCTTATGGCACTTATGCTTTTAATCAAATGCCATTTTGGTTGTGCAATGCACCCGCGACTTTCTAAGAGCATGATGGCAATCTTCATTAATATGGTAAAAACATTTCTGAAGTATTTATGGATGATTTTTTGTGTTCAGGCCATCTTTTGATGAAAGCTTGACAAATTTGAATAAAGCGCTTGCCAGGTGTGAAGAGACAAACTTAGTGCTGAATTGGGAGAAGTTCCATCTATGGTACGAGAGGGAATTTAACTCGGGCAGAAAGTGTCCAAAGATGGGTTGGAGGTGTACATGGAAAAAGTGGATGCAATTGGCAAATTTCCACCTCTAATCTATATCAAAAGAGTCAGAAGCTTTTTGGGACATGTAGGTTTGTATCGCAAATTCATTAAAGATTTCTCTAAGATTTCTACTCCTTTGTGCAAGTTTCTTGAGAACAATATGCCTTTCAAGTTTGATGAGCATTGCTTGAAGGTATACAAGAAGATTAAAATTAAATTGTTGACAACACCAATTATCACTACCCCAAACTGGGGAGAGCCTTTTAAGTTGATGTGTGATGCCAACGACACAACAATTGGGACCGTACTAGGCCAGAGGGAAAACAAAGTGTTCTACTCAATTTACTACGCTAGAAAAACTCTAACCCAGCTCAAATAAATTACACAGTTACAGAAAAAGAGATGCCAACGGTAGTATGGGCATTTGACAAATTTAGGGCCTATTTCGTGGGAACTAAAGTCATCGTCTACGTAGATCATGCAGCCATCAGGTATTTGTTTGAGAAAAAAGATGCTAATCCTAGACTAATTCGTTGGGTTCTTCTTTTGAATGAATTTGATGTTGAAATAAAGATAAAAAGGGATAGAAAATCAGGCAACGGATCGCTTGTCGCGCTTGGAAACCCGCGCACATGTTGATGAAGCGGGCAAAATTCAAGAAAGCTTACTTGATGAGAAATTGTTATCCATCACAGCTGGCACAACCCCATGCTCTTCTTACTATGTGAACTTCATTATAGGTAGGATGATTTTGTCGGCGTTACCACCAGATGGTATGAAACAATTCTTGCACGATGTTAAATTTTATCTATGGGATGAGTCATTTTTGTTTAACCATTGTGAAGATCAAATGATGTGCCGTTGTGTCCCTGAGGAGGAGATGGAAGTAATTGGGCATGATTGTCATGCATCACCATATGGAGGGCACCATGTGGAGACAAAACGGCTGCAAAGCTGTTACAGTCGAGATTCTATAGCCTACGGTATTCAAGGATGCACATGCTTTTGTGAAAAGATGTGATAGGTGCCAAAGAACGGGTAAAATTTCAAGAAGGCATGAGATGCCATTGAATGGCATACTTGAGGTTGAAGTCTTCTATGTTTTGGTAGACTTCATGTGGTCGTTTCTATCATCAAATGGCCATCGGTACATCTTGGCTGCTGTATGTGTCGAAGTGGGTTGAGGTTGTGGCTTTCCCTAAGAATGATGCTATGGTGGTTATGAACTTTGTGAAGAAAAATATTTTCACGAGATTTGGAACTCTGCATGCTTTGATTAATGATGGGGGTACTCACTTTCGTATCAAATGGTTGGGCAACCCCCTAGCTAAGTATGATGTGAGACACAAGTTCACAACTGCCTATCATCCGCAAACCGATTGTCAAGTTGAGGTTTCTAACAGGGAGGTGAAGCAAATTTTTGACAAGACAATGAGCACAAGTAGTAAGGACTGGACTAGCAAGCTGGATGACACTCAATAGGCATATTGCAATGCAAAAAGACCACCAATTTGCTCTTCGCCTTACAGGCTGGTTTATGGGAAGGCTTGTCACATGCCCGTTGAGCTTGAGAGGAGAAGGCATATTGGGCGATCAAGAAGCTCAACTTCGATATGGATCTAGCTGGGGAAAAATGGATGTTGTAACTTAATGAACTCAAAGAGTTTCGATTGCATGTATACGAGAATGGGATGTTGTATAAAGAGAAAACTAATAAATGGCATGACAAACATATTTTGCATCGTGAGTTTGAACCCGGTCAAGTTGTTCTATTGTTCAATTCAAGGTTGAAGCTCTTTCCTGGGAGGCTCAAGTCGAGATGGTCGGGTCCATTTGAAATAGTGTGGACTAGGAAGCATGAAGCTGTTGAGCTATGGGATCCCGAAAAAAATGGCACATTTTTGTCATAAAACTTCGATAGATTTGGTAGATGCTTGAGGGAACATGTTGCATAATGTCGCAACTTTAAATTAGGCGCTTGTTGGGAGCAACTCAATTTTTATTGCTTTCGTAGCTTAGTTTTTTCTCTTTTTACTTAGAGTATACCATAGTTTTTGTTTTCTTTGTAGTCATAGAAATAGTAGGTAAGAATGGTATATAATGGATGTACAAAATGCTGGGGGATCGGGAATTATTGTAAAAACAGAAAAACATAAAATCGAAAAACCAGCGCCCAGGCCAGTGCGTCGTGTTGCCTAGTACGCAAAACGCAAAAGAATATTCCCCTAAAGTTTTGAGTTAGCGAGACACACTTTGGGGGGGGGGGGGGAGGATCCAGGTATATTTATTTATTTTTATTTTTATTTTTTACTCTTATTTAACCCATTGACCCTTTGACCCCGACCTGGATACCCACTTTAACTCTCCTACTAACTCTTATCCATTACCCGCACCCATTCCCAAATCAAATTACAACAGTCCTAACACCTTAATCCCCATCAAAACCGTCTCTCTCTCCCCGCTCTGTCTCAACCTCGACTCTCTCACCCCCGATTTCCCCTCCATTCCACTTGTTTTTTCTCTCTCTCTAACACTACACTGGTATGTTTCCTCTTCTCTATATCCTTTTTGGTTGTTTTTGTAGTGTTAACCCTATCCCTTATCCCAAACGAACCCCATCCCCACTTCTCCCCTTAGTTCTTTAAGAAATTGAGTACATGGTGGCTAATTGTTGGTCTGAAAACGAAATTGGTTGTTGAACATGGTTGTGAATGAGTTACACGGAGTAGTAAACTAGAAGTCCCTCTATTTCCTTCAAAATTTGGGTGGGTAAATATGTTTCATCATTGTTGAATTAAGTTGTATATTCTTGATGCCCTCCAATTGTTCGATAAAATGCTTGAATGAATAAATTGTGCACAGGTGAAGTCTGAGTAGTCGGGTGTTTATATGTGATTTCGGGCTATGTGTGGGGTGTTTGGGGGTCATTTCACATAGCCCAAAGCATGTTTTCAATGATACCATGCCATAACCACACTACCCACACTTTGTGTCATATATCACATATGTTGTATTCTTTTGTTAGGATTAGTTAGTGTATTGGATTAGTTGTAGTGATTGAGGGTCATTTGTCGTTTGATTGATTTATTACCAACTTTCATGGCCATAGTCTACCACTTTCATTGTATGGTGTGCTTTTGGAATATAATTGTGTGGCATGGGAAAGTCGTGAGGACCCATTGCCTTGTGTTGCAACACTTGTGCACTTGTTGCACAACTATTGTGAGCATAGTGCATAGAGCCTTCGGTTCGAAGTGTGGAGTCATCTTTGACTTTCACTTTAACCTTAGTCGGACTTCTTGATTTGTAACATCCAAGCTAAATGTTCTATAGGTTGCAATGGCTCATGAAGGTGCTAGCAAAGAAAAAGGAGCGGGGAAGTCCTTTACTACTTCTCCACCTTCTAAAAAGCACAAGTAATCCAAGGAGAAGCAAGTTGCTGAAGGGTCGATTTGGACCGCAACTTAGGCTCCATAGTTTCAATTCTGTGAGCATGTGCTTTTGGACTTCAATGTCTAGTAGTGTCCCTCTGAGTGGGACACGTGTCTCGGTGAGTGGTCGGATGGCTATATGATGAGTAGGATGTGACTATGGGATGTCCCTTTTGGAAGAGTTTTCTTGAGATGTGAAAAGGACTATTGGATGTGACTAAGCAGGTGGGTTATCCTATGCGGGTTAATTTACGGATGTCTGATCCATATGATGTTGTGTGGAGGCTTTCTTTTCTACCAGTGGGTATAGGTGTGCGCTTTGAGTTTGGAATGGCTGAGAAAATTGACATGACCGTCACAAGGATGAATGCAAGCTTAGTAGATGATTTTAGGTATTATATGGTTTGTGTTACATGAGCTAATAAAGGATTTAGTTGAATCTCACTACGGTATCATGGCAGTAATAGAGTATGGTCATTGTGAGTTATCGAGTTTTTTGATCTATGGCTTTGAGCCAAGTGGGGGAGTCTGCTATCGATGATTTGATTGCAGGGTTACGAGTTATATTGGTTTCGGTCTAAGGCATACTTATGGATCAATTATGACTTGCAGAGGCTGGTTTTGAGGATAAGTTAAGCAAAGAAATTTCCTGATGAATAGTGTATTATTACACCGTATGGATATATGGAAGTCTTGGAATGATTTAGGCTTGTTATGCGTGATGGATGTATTGCACTAAGAAAAGAGATTCACTCAGTTTCTTAGAGGTGTGGATTACTTATTTGGGTGTTATTGTGCTAATGGGACACAGGTCGTTCGGCCCGTTTGGGCGGTGCAATTGAGATTTGAGTAGAGTGGATGACTCTCGAGAAGGTTCTAATGGATTCAAGGTTTATATGTAGCAACTAAAAATTTTTGGATTTGTATATGGCAAGGACATGAGATTTATATTGGATGGTGCCGAGACTCGCGGTATTTCTATGTCTTTATAGATTCTACATTTCAGTGTCATAAAGGTAAAGGAAACATCTTTAAATTCATAGAAGGTCTCTTAGGAGTGGGTTTCTCTGTTGTGGTACTTTAAGGGTGCTAAGAAGGAATACAACGGTTTATGGGCCTTTGGGGGTGTGGTTTTATGCTAGGATCTCTTGTAGTGAGCTTTGTGTTAAGGATGGTAGTGTACTGGCAAGAAGTAGTGTTAAATTGAAGGTAATTCGAACGGAACTTGGAGAAATAGGACAGTTTGGTAGTAGGTTGGATCGCCACGATAATGGATATGATCGCTTCTTTGTGTGACAGGTTGGTAGAGTAGCTTGTACTGGATGAGGTGAGGTTATTGGGCCTGAAATGTATCCCATCAGATTTGATTAAGGTATGTTTGTAAGAATTGCGTCAATAGTCGGCATAGATTTTGGCTATGTTTCTTATTGGGCAAGAGAGCTCCACTACTTGTTAATCTGATGGGTGGTTATGAGTTTTTGTAGGTTTCATTAATCATTGGTAGTGTACGAAGGTTATTTGATATAAGGTTTGTTACCAGTGTCGGATTGGTTATCGAGTAGCTATTGTGGTCGGAAGTTATTGCTATGAGTATTTGAGTTATGTGGTATATCATGTGATTATGTCTTAAGATATGATTATGGATTGATACAACTTGTTCAGAGTTATATGGTGCGCAGATGCAAGAAACAGGTCATATAATGAGTTCGGATCTTAGGAATTTGGGTTTTAAGGTTTATGGCCACAGGTTGAAGTAAGGATCCTCTGTTAGGTGGTGTCGTCGGTCTTATATGGATTGGGAGTGACGTAGAATCACCCATGGTTATTTGTATGGTGAGGCTATATGGCGATTTGATGGCTTGGGAATGACGCTTGTTACGTAAGGACGAACGTATGTTTAAGTGGGAGAGAATGTAATGACCCGACCGATAATTTTGAGCTTTTATCCAATAAGTTTGCATGATGATTTTTGAAATGTCCACAATGTTTGGTTAAATTCTGATGGGATTTGGATAAGTTTGGGTTGTATGGTGATTGTTTTCGGTTTCGACGTTGATTTGAGTATAAAGGTTACCATATTGAGCAAATGGCAATAGATTCGTGTTTTGACTAAACCATTATATCTGTATCGTAATTTTGGATACATAGCAACTGGAATCATCAAGTTTTGAAATTGTATGAGGAATTTATGGTCATTTTACTAAGAATTGGGTTGCCGAATTTTTCAGATTAATCACGTAATTGCCACTAAATTCATATTTTAAAAATCTGCACTATTTCCAAATACAGACACCAATATATCTCCTTTATTATAAGGTTAAATGGAATAATTCAAAAGCCTAACTTGACTAGAATTTTATGAGGAATCCATTTGAGGCATCGAAAGCCAGTTTCGGGATTGTTTGGCACAAGAAACGAGGCATAACAGCTAGGCAAAAGCATATAGTATTGAGGCTTTGTTCATTTGGTCATATTTTGAGTTGGGGAGCTCAGATTTGGGCGATTTTAAAGGTGATTTTCACAACATGGATTGGGGTAAGTGTTTTGTACTCGGTTTCGATTATGTTTCATGAATCCATCTTTGTTTTTGGCATTTGATTGATGAGTTCAAAGTGAAATTTGGGAGTTTTTGTCAAAAATTTCATAAATTGAATTTTTAAGTTTTGATCATCGATTCGGAGTTGGACTTGAGTGAAACTAGTATGGTTGGATTCATAATTTAATGGGTAATCGGATTTTGTAAGTTTCATTGGATTCTGAGGTGTGGGCCCGGGTTTGATGTTTTGGTTGACTTTGGGCTTTTGATTAAAGATTCCACCTTTATCGATTGGGATTGTATCCTTGAGCATTATTTGATTTTCTTGAGTTGATTTTGGCTAGTTTCGAGCCGTTCAGAGGTCGATACACGCGGGATGGAATTTCTGGAGTATTGTTTGGCTTGCTCGGTATTAGATTCAGCTTGTTTGAGGTAAGTAAGACTTCTAAACTTGGTGCTAAGGGTATGAATCCCAGAACATAAATGTTATGTGTTTGGTGTTGAAGTGATGCACATGTTAGGTGAAGAGCGTGTTGGTGTGCACCGTGTGAATTATGACTCGGTTGATTCTGTGGTACTGTGTGGTTGCCTAATCTTGTTTCTATCCATGAAATTTCTACGTGCTACAGTAATTGAGTTGTGATCCATCTTAAAAATTGTGTTTAGGCTACATGCTTATTCTATTGGGACCCACTAAGGTCATTTCAATTGTTGAGTTATTTTCTTAAATTGCAATTACATACTCAGTCATATTCATTCATTTGCATATCATACTACAGTCTCTGTTATCATTGTTTAGGCTGATAGTCATGAGATTTGTGAGCCGAGAGACTGGAGAGATTGATGACTGAGTGGGGGCCTAAGGGCAGGATTGTGAGTGATATTGATGCAATCGGGTTGCACGCCACAACATGTTTTATTACTGCATGATGGGATCGGGCCGCACAGCACTGCAGGCCATATTGGCTTTATATATACTTTTATTGTATGGATAGGGCTGCACGATTCAGCAGGCCTTATCGTCTTTATTATTATTGATTGGATCGGGCTGCACGCCGCAATAGGCTATATTGACTTTATATCCGCCCCTCTAGAGTCTGACATACTAGCAGTGAGCGCGAGTACTGTTTAGCGCTGAGTGATTTATTGTGGTGAGTGATTGATCATGGTTAGTGGGAGTGCGAGACAGTGAGATTGAGTACTCTGAAAGTGTGAGTACATGAGTTCATCACTGTGATGCATTACATTTGACATGCATACTTGACATACATGCATAGAGATGCATTTACTAATGCTACACAGTGTTGTGACATTCATGATTTCACATGCACATGGACATGTAGGCATAGAGCTATACTTTCCTCATGCTATGTCAGAATCAAATATCTTATCTGTTGTTGAGAGTTTTTGGAAAAAATTACAGTTATTTTATTTACTCATATTTTAGTGATTTCGGTGAAAGATTTGGATTTAACTATTATACCTAAAAAACATGCCTATTTTTCCGTAACTATGAACAAGCTGAGCATCATATCTTTGAGTCATTACTTGTGCTGCTTTAATTATATTGTTACGAGTTGTTCTTGGCTATTGGTGTTGGACTCTGACCGTTGTTCAAGCTCGTCACTACTTTCAAGCTAAGGTCAGGTTTGTTACTTTTTGAGTACATGGAGTCGGTTGTACTTATACTGCACTTATGCTCCTTACGTGCAGATTTTGGAGTCGATGTTGCTGCAAGTGGCAGAAGCTGGCATTGTAGATGTATTTACGTTCCGGTTATAGCTTCCTCTTGTTCTTGGTAGCTTTAGATTTATAGATCTGTTTATGACGTTTCCAACAGATGATCTATTTATTTTGTACGAGGTTTATAAAATCTACATCCTAGAAGCTCATGATTTGTACTACCAATACTTGGGAAGTTGCATAAAATTCAGTTAGATCATTTTTGACTCTTATCATTATCATTATATTGTGATTTATTGCTAATTGGCTTACCTAGCATGTTAGGTTAGGTGCCATCACGACTAGTTAAATTTTGGGTCGTGACACCAATCTTCAAAAATCATGGAAACCACTCACTTGGCCATCATCTATCCGGGTAAGTCCTTCTCTTAAGCTTTCATGCAAGAGGTTATGAGTTTAAGTATGTTGTGGAATTGGAGATAGGCCATGCATGTGCCAATAGGAGGTAGTATGTGGGGTTATTAAACTATTTCGGGTAGCTTCTTGTTTAAATTTGTTGAGGGAGGAAGGGATTACTGTTATTAAGCTTTGTAGTCGATTTTGCATAGTAGGTGTTTGAAAAAATTCCCAAGAGAACTATATCATGAGAATCCTTCCAATTAATATTCTAGTTTTCCTTATCTTCCTATAGATTGAATTTGCTAGAAGTATAGTGATGTTGTAGTAATCTAAGGAAAGCTCAAGCAAGGTATGTTGGCTAAACTTCTCTGTTAGAATCGAATTCCGTGATGTTCTTGTAAGTTTCAAGAATGGTTTGCCCAGGTTCCTAATTTCCATGTTCGGAGTTGTTTATAATAGATTCGATTATCCAAAGTAAGCATTGTGTTGAAAGAGTATATACTCAAAACGTGTTCCGATTGCTCCAATCTTATCATGATCTCTTTCAAGAATATATTCAAGTATGGTCTATGTATTACAATTTTATGACTTCAATTCGTGTTTGAAATGAAAGTCTATTATGCTTAACTTGGTAGGAAAACTCATTGTGCCTAAGATCTCTATTGCTCATATACATACTTAATGTCTTAATTTCAAATGCTCTTATTGTTGATAAGATATAAAGATGCTTGATAGTGAAAGAAGTGAGTATGAGATATAAAGTTTAGCCACTATGCCGAGATTGGAAATTGTACTTGTGGCCAATAGTGCCAATGAAATGCAATAATGTGTGAAAGATTATGAAATGAGCCTTAACTCATGCTCAAAATTGATTCCGAAATTAGAATTACTTAAAAGTTTATGTACTGAAGTCATGTTTAACATTCCTTATAATATTATTCTCCCCTTAGTGGGAAATTGTTCAAATATGGTTGTTGTAACCGATGCGTATGATTTAAAATCATGTTTCAATCGTAAATCACCATGCTCTGATGTGTAAGTATTTCCAATGTGTTTTGAGTTCTTACATACTCATGAGTTGAGACTGTGTGTTGCCCTTTGGGAAAAGTATTTTAAAAATAAATGGTGTATTACTCGTTTATGATTTTATTGTGCTTCAATTGCCAATCATTTTTCTCCATTTCTTTGGAAAGAAACCCATTTTGTTTAAAGCCTTCATTACTAACGAACTCGAAGTTATGATTTCCGGAATATTCTGTATGTTTATGTTTCTGTTAATGATCCTTGAAAGTAAAGAAATGAAAGTATGGAATATGAGATACGACCATCGTGCCATGAATGAAGAATCATATGTATGGCCTAGAGAGCTAATGAAATAATGAAGTTGTGAGTGGTTGAAAGTACTAATGAAGCTATATATGGTGTGAAAGGCTATGAGGTGTATGCATTTGTATTTTTGTTTCCTTTGTGTGCAAAAAAAAAATATTTTTGGGAGTAACATTAGCGAGCCGAGGAAGGGTCGGCTGTAATGGCCTACACCCAAAACTACACGTGCAGGTGTAGGAGTGGATTTAGATATTCCCCTTGATTAGGACGAGATTGATACGATACGATTATTCCCCTTAATTGGGATGGCGTTGGTGTTAGCCCTGGATTGGAAGTCGTCCAACTTGGCATATCTGGGGAGACGGCCTAGCCGATCGGGTGGAGATCAGACGCCATGTCACGCGCATGGTGGTTTCTCACTCTTGGTATATGTGGGGAGACAGGCTATTGATCGGGTGGAGATCGGCCTCCATGTCGTGCGCATGGTGGTTCCTCACTCTTGGTATCACCTTTTATTGGCATCACCATGTCAATCCACATTGATTCGTTGAGAGATGGCTCAGCCGATTGAGTTTGTGATCGGACTCCATGCCTCGTGTATGGTGTGATGATCAGAGGCTAATGATCTCCCAACCAATAATGTTAATTTCTTATTTGAAAATTGTTATGTTTTAACTTGGCATTTGGATATCGTTGGTTGTTACTTGTTGTTTTTATAATCTCCCCCTTCTTATATTGGCATTCTATTTCGAAATAGGGCATTTACTTTACATACTCGTACTATTCCATATGTACTAGCGCCCCTTTTGCCGAGGGCGCTGCATCTTAAATTGATGCAGGTGGTTCTTCACCGGGCTGCTTGGGTTCTCGTTAGTAGTTACCCTTTATTCAGCATGTCCTTGTAAGCCCTATTTTGTTCCGGGCCTTATGTCACTTGACATTGTACTTTGTGTTTTGAGGTATAGCTGGGGCCTTATCGCCGGCACTTCATACTACTCTTCAGTTGTACTTAGAGGCTCCCTAGACATATTGTGGGTGGTGTTCGATGTTGGGTAATGAACTAGAAGTGTTGGTATTTGGAACACATGTTTTCCCTCGTAACTATGAACTTGTAATATTTTTGGAAATTGTAAATGAAGCTCCTTTGAGTAATGAAAGAAGAATGTGGAACACTTTACACTTCTCTTGTCTATCTCTTGTTACTGATTCCTATATTGTACATGGGTAGCATTGGGTAGAAGACATCAAGTAGGCTTGTTTGACCGGGGTATCTCGGTTGGGCGCCATTCATGCTCCCCAAGGTCGGGCGTGACACTATTTGAGCCATGTTTAAGGCTATTCAAAGACTAAATTCATTAAATGATCTTGATAAATTCCATTTTTCTGATGAAAATGCCGATTGATCTATGATAGTACACTATGCACATGCCTACACTTTAGTATGTCATTTATACCAGTCCAGCAGCGTGAGATATGTTATTCATTCATCACATACATGTATTCTTTTTTTGTTTTATCCCGTGTGATATGATTGGACTGTATGCCTATGACCACGTGAGGTGGATTGCATTGTCATGCCTGTAACCACACTGGGCATATTGTGTTATTATGCATGTGACGACGGTGGCCGGATTGTGTTGTTAGGCCTGTGACCACACCGGGCAGATTATGATATTGAGAATGTGACTACGCTAGGCTCCAAGAATATTGAATTGGCCGTGCTTGCTTGTGGATACGGGTCCACCCCCCTAGGTTCACACTCTCATGTTCCTCTATTAATGGTGTACATGAGGCTATCAAGTGAAATTGTTGAGTGGTTTGTCAGGGATATGGAAAAGTTGAGGAAAGTCTAGCTAGTGTTGTTTGGATTTGTAGTTCATCTCTTCTTGCAATTTCCACGGATTATTATCTGACTTATCTGCATATCATCTGTATGCGCTGAACATTGATTGAGCAGAGTATTTGAGTGATTGTACACACACACACACAGATATTCCTTCATGTGCTTTATGATTTGACTTCATTATTTTTCTATACTTGTTAAAAATGATTAAACTGTACAGGTTATAGCTAGTATCATTTATAGTTCTCGCTTCTTTTATCTCGTCGAGGTTAGTTAAGATACTTATTGAGTACATTGGGTCGGTTGTACTCATACTACACTCTGCACATAAATGTGCAGATCCATGTGTGGGGCCCAATTATTAGTGGTAGATTTTCTTGTTGGACTAATCTTCGAGAGGCGAGGTAGAGCTGCATTCTTGGCCACATTTTTTACTTGCCTTTTGTTATATATTGTTGTTTCAGTTTAGACGGTATCGCTATTTAATTTTTCAGACGTGTATTCCGATATAGAGCTCATGACTCCGTATTTACCAGTTTTTAGGGGATTTGTCTTATATTAGCAGTATCTTGTCATATTCAGGTTTCAGACTTATGCTATTTCTATAAAATCTATTATTTGAGTTCTTTATTGTTATATTTCTGCATGCCCAGCCGGTGTGATAGGCGACATAACGATAGGTTCGAATTTTGGGTTGTTACAATAAATGAAGTGAGTAAATCAACCGCATTAATGCAATAGGAGAGACATTAATCTCATAACCTCGAAAGATTTCCATCTCATTGAATTCTTTCTAAGTGTTTGTTTTCTATACTTACAATCTTATTTTCTTATTGGCTTATTGGTTTGGTAGTAATTTAGTTAATAAAAATCACAATCTTCTTCTTCACAACCACTTGAGTGTCACGACCCAAATCTCACATGTCGTGATGGCGCCTATCGCAATACTAGGCAAGCCGACAATCACAATAAATCACACATCTTTAAATTTGAAAACATAACCGAATAAGTTTAAGAGTGAAACCTCATAAATACTGATGAGAATATACCACGACTCAATATAATGTTTCCCCAAAATCCGAGTGTCACTGAGTACATGAGCATCTATACAATAACATGGTCTGAAACACTATCTGGGAAGGAAGAACGGTATAAACCAAACTGAAAAATAAAGGAGGAGAGTCAAGGTCTGCGGACGCCAAAGCAGCTATCTCGAGATTCTTCGAACTGATAAAGCTCCAAAAATCAGCAACTATCGTACCCGAAAGTATCTAGAGCTCACCTTGAGCTGAAAGCAGTGACCATCTCAATAGGTACAGTCCAAATACAGGAATATCAGTACAGAAATGTAGACATGATTTCAAGTTCAACATTTAAGCTCAAAACAGATAAAATATACCATGTGTGAAGGAAATGAGGAATGGAGTTTAAGGTTAATACAGATGTTACATAATACATAATTGAAATAAACAAATAATTCAACAGCAACATGCCCTTTGTGGGTCCCAACAGGACAAACATATAACCTAAGCATCATTCCTAACATGAATCACAGCTCAATTTCTTTAAAACATGGAAAATACATGGATAAGGACACGATTATTTGACTATACAGCTCCACGAAATAGACCGAGTCACAATTCCTACGGTGCATGCCCACAAGCCCATCACCTAGCATGTCCGTCACCTCAACACCAATTGCATAACACGTAATTAAGGGATTCACACCGTTAGAACCAAGTTTAGAAGTGTTACGTACCTCAAATCGTGCAAATCTCTACTACAACAAGCCTTTTCCTCGAATCAGCCTCCGAACGACTTGAATCTAGCCACAAACAACTCGGTACAATTAACACAAGCTATAGATATCAATTTCATATTATAAAGCTATGTTCTTAAGAAAAAGTCAAAAAGTCAACTCAAAAAATAATCCATGGGCCCACGTCTCGGAATCCAGTAAATGTTAAAAAATTCGAACCCACATCCAAACAAGAGTCCAAACATACCAAAATTACTCAAATCCGATGACAACTCGACCTTCAAATCCTCAAATTAAGGCCTACGAAGTTTCTACAATTTTCCCCAAATTTTCCAACATAAAACACTAATTAAATGATGAAGACATATATTCCTGTATATTAACCAAATCTGAGATAGAATCACTTACCCAATCAATTCCTTGAAAATCCCTCCAAGAATTGCCTCAATCCTTGCACCCAATGTCCAATTATGAAATTTTACTCTAACTCTCGTTTTTGAAATCATATATTCTGCCCATAGTCGTCCTTCGCGAACGTGGAAAGTGCCTCGCATTCCTGAAGCACAAAACTCATCTGCCCAGAAATCCACTTGCGTGTACATGAGTGCCCAGTCATGAACGTGATGACCAAACGACCCCATTTTTCGCGAATGTGAATCTTCAACAGTGAACGCGTAGGGCTATTGCATGAAGTCCCCGAGCCTGCCTCTGTTCTTCGCAAACGCAGCCCCCTGCTCGCGATCCCGATGTACAGCCTCACCAAGCATTCACAAATGCGTCCCTCTACTTGCGAATGCGAAGGGTAAACTTATCCAGTCTCTCAGATACCATTCGCGAACGCGAGACCCCTCTCGCGAACTAGTATATGGAAACCAGCACCAGCAGAAATCAATAGTCTTCAAGTTTCGAAATGCGCCGAACATGGTCCGAATTACACCCGAGGCCCCCAAGACCTCAACCAAACATACCAACAAGTCCAAAAACACTATAGGAGCATAGTTGAGGCCTCAAATCACATCAAACAATATCAAAAACACGAATCACGGCCCAATTCAAACCTAATAAAAACTAATGGATTCCAACTTCTACAATCGATGGCGAAACCTATCAAATCAACTCCGATTAAGCTCAATTTTTTCACAAAAGTCATAATTGATACAACGGACCTATTCCAAATCCCGAAATAAAAATCAGAGCCCCGTAACCACAATGTCAACTCTCGATCAAATTTTTCAACTTTACAAACTCCAAATTTTCCAACTTTCACCAATTCAAGCCAAAATCAACTATGGACCTCCAATTCAATATCCAGACACACTCTTAAGTCCAAAATCTCCCTACGGAGCTATCGAAACTATCAAAATTCCATGTCGAAGTCGTTACACACAATTCAACATCTGGTCAACTTTTTCAACCTAGGCTTCCAACCTTGTATCTAAGTGTCCCAATTCATTCCGAAACATTCCCAAAATCAAACCAACTACCCCGAAAAGGTCACATAGCGACAAAGGAGCATAAAATAAGCAATAAATGGGGGGGGGGGG
>MCJB01002225.1:446375-461777 GCA_002018475.1 Nicotiana obtusifolia | reverse complement strand
TTCTGGGGTTGTGAATTTGTTACCAATCTTATTGCGATCTAATTGATTTTATCATTTATATAGTTAATATGAGATTGCTAATTAATCGATAGTGATACTCATAGTCTTCTTCCGAAATACTATTCGCCTATTCTTAACAAGATTAATGCCTATATTCCTATGGAATTAATCTAGCAAGAATGCATGAAGAACACAATTTATATAATTAAGCATGGTGATTAAGTATATTCCTATCTTAATCACGAATCCGCTCTTGTTAACAAGTTAAGAACATGCTTTCCTCAATTCTTATTCTAATCTACACATAGTTTTTCCAAACATAGCATAGATAATTTATATAACTTAATTGATGGCCAAAACAATTAAGAAATTAAGCATAGAATTGAAGAAACAATCTTAGCCATATTAATTATTAAAACAAATCCATCAAATTAAAAACACAATATTCATGGCTAATCACAACCCCAGAACAAGGGGTGATTAGCCACTCATGTTCAACATAATCAAATAACTAAATAAGAAAACTAAAAGCAGAGATACTCGTTTAATTGATGAGCTAGGAATTTTGTTGATGTTGTTGATGTTCTTGGCCTCCTTTTTGCTCCCAAAAATCTGTTCCTCTCGTCCAAAATAGACTTAAGGATGTTTATATAGTAGTTGGGAAGGGTTTGGGTAGGTTTGGGGGTTGTTAGCACACAAAAGAGGACTTTTCCCCGGTCGGTCCCCTGGACAGCGCCTAGCGCCCCCCAGGGGACTGGAGGCAGAATGTTCAATTAGCTCACTGCCTCCAGCGCCCCAGGCAGTGCTAGGCGCTGGCCTGGGGGCTGGACTCCTTCTTTGTCCGATTCTTCTTGTTTTGCCTCGTTTCTTCCCCAATTTCGTCCCCGATTGCTTTTAAATCATTCCTTCACATAAAAACGCATTATATTAACATGAATCAATGTGATTAACATCCAAATCCAAACAAACAAAAGCTAAACATGGGATAATTTACACATTCTTTAGTACTCTTTCTATCAATTATCAGAGATCTAATCTCTATTTCCATGTCTTCTTCTCTTTAGTAATGAGTCCTCGATTTGTGTAGCAAACTTTGCCAAAGAATCAGCGATCGCATTACCCTCTCTGTAGCAGTGAACTCCAATGATATTGCTTTGTTGAACAAGTTCCTGGATCTGCCCAATAGCACTAAGCAAACTCCATGGGATTTTGTATTTTCCACTGATCATGTTGACTACAATCAATGAATCCATTTCGAGGGTCAGGTGGAATTCTGTCTGCAGCACCATTTCATACCAAACAGAGCAGCTTGGACCTTGCTGAAATTGTTAGTAAAAAATTGGCACGGTTTAGCAAATGCCATGACCATTTCGCTACTTCCTTTTCTAACAACACCTCCTAATCCCGCACGCCATCTGTTCCTTCATGAAACTGCCATCTGTGTTAAGTTTCCATGCCTCCTCCTCTGGCTCCTTCCATCTGACCATCAAGCTTCTAACTGTAGTCCTATCTATAACCTTCTGCAATCGTGCAAACATAGTTTCAATTCCATTCCTCATTCATCTTACTGAATTTCATACCCCTTGAAAATTTTACTTGTGTCAAAATTATGTGTGAATTTCTAGTAATGGAGGTAGTTCTCTGTCCATACTTCCTGCTACACCTGGCCTTCCACAACTCCCAGCAAATAACTAAAGGAGTACTAAGAAGCATGTATTTATGGACAGTGTTTTTGGCCCGAGTATTCCACCAATTTAAGATCATGTCTACCACCACTGTATTGCCTCCGTAGTGAATCCCAAGCGGTCTGGCAGTCACCTCACATACCTTTTTGGCCATTTCACCTTTCGTAAATACATGGTTCAAAGTCTCTTCCATGGGAATTCTACAGCAACAACAATTAGAGGACACCTGGAGACCAACTAGTTGGATTCTGTCATCTCAAGGAAGCATGTTCTTTAACTTTCTCCACATGAAAAAGAACATTTTAAATGGAAGACCTTTAATCCACACCTTGGACAGAAAAGGTGTCAAAGCTCCTTTCTGTCTGAGAGCTTGAAATGCAGTAGCGCAAGAAAATCTTTCATCAGTGTAGGGTTTCTATACGGCCAGATCTCTAGTCATAGGGTCCCCTAAAGCAACACCTTAAATAATATTTACCTCTCTCTCTGGGACTTCCCTGCCAATGAGCTCAAGGTCCCATTCATTCCCCACAATGGATTCTTTGACTTTGGTGCTTCCTGGTCTTGAGCTTAGGTCTAGAAATTGCTTGATAGACCTATGTGATGATGTCCAGTCATCCTACCAGAAAAGCAAATTACCCTCATTTATCTTCCACATGATATTATCATCCACTTTTTCTCTTATCTTCACCAAGTGCTTCCGTGCCATAGAGTCAATAGGTGAGACACCCCTCGATAGAATATTACTTCTAATGTAATATTTGACAATCATAAACTTGGCCCAAAAAGTTTCTTCAGTCCTGAGCCTCCACCATCTCTTTGCCAGAAAAGTGATACACATATCGTGTAGGCTTTTAAAACCCACTCCTGCTTCAACAGGATAGCACATTTTCCCCATGAGCTCCAATGATAGCTATTTTTACCATCCCTCTAACCCCAGAAGGAGTTTGAGAAATACATCTCAATTTGGTCTGACACTGCCTTAGGGGGAACCAATGCTACTAACAGGTGGAGAGTTTGAGGTTGTAGAATGTGCTTGATGATGATTTCTCTACCTCCCTCGGATAGGAATCTTCCTTGCCAACCTCCTGCCTTATTCATTACCTTATTGGAGATCTCTGTAAAGTGACAAATTTTCTTCCTACCTGTGTAAATTGGGCAGCTCAGGTATGTGAATGGAAAGTTGGCCTTGTTAGGTGTGGAGCCTGATTAATATGTGATGTACTGTCATATATTAATGTTGAGGAGATCATCAAGGACCATCAGAGCACCAGATAGGTATTCACCTTCATTACATTATCTATTGCTGACTGATGAAGGGGAACCAGAGTCTTTCGATGAGGCCCTACAGGTGGAGGATTCAATCAAGTGGAAGCAAGTCATGGATGATGAGTTGAGCTCCCTTGAGAAGAACAACACTTGGGTGTTGAATGAGTTACCTGCAGAGAAGAAAGCCTTGTTGAACAAGTGGGTGTTCAGAATCAAGGCAGAACCAGACGGTAAAAGAAGGTTCAAGGCTCGGTTAGTGGTTAAAGGATATTCACAAAGGAAAGGTATTGATTATACTGAAATATTTTCTCTTGTTGTGAAGTTAACTACTATCCGAATTCTGTTGAGTATTGTTGCATCAGAGATTTGCATCTTGAGCAAATGGATGTAAAAATAACATTTTTACATGGAGATCTGGACAAGGAGATCTATATGCAACAACTAGAAGGATTTGTAGTTCCGGGCAAGGAACACATGGTGTGCAAGCTCAACAGGAGCTTGTATGGGTTGAAGCAAGCACCAAGTCAATGGTACAAGAAGTTCGACTCCTTCATGACCAAGAGTGGCTTTTGCAGGGCTGAAAAGGATCCGTGTTGTTACTTCAAAAAATACACTGATTCTTATGTGTTTCTACTCTTGTATGTGGATGATATGTTGATTGCAGGATCCAGTATGAGGGAGATAAACAATTTGAAGGCAAGTCTGTCTTCAGCGTTTGAGATGAAAGATTTGGGTGCATCGAAGCAGATTCTGGGGATGAGGATTTCTCGGGATATATCTGCTGGCACTTTAAATCTATCCCAGGAGCAGTACATTGAGAAGGTGTTGGCCAGATTCCGGTTGAGTGATGCTAAACCCAGGACTACTCCTTTGGAAAACCACATAAAATTGTCAAAGGAGTAGTCACCCAAGACAGCTGAAGAGCGTGAGCAGATGGCAATTATTCCATATGCTTCAGCAGTTGGGAGTTTGATGTACGCTATGGTCTGCACTAGACCTGACATAGCACATGCAGTGGGAGTTGTTAGCAGGTACATGGCGAATCTGGGGAAAGAGCATTGGGAAACTGTTAAGTGGCTTCTGAGATATTTGAGAGGTACATCCAGTATTTCACTTAGTTTTGGCTCTGTCTTCAGCGTTTGAGATGAAAGATTTGGGTGCATCGAAGCAGATTCTAGGGATGAGGATTTCTCGGGATAGATCTGCTGGCACTTTAAATCTATCCCAGGAGCAGTACATTGAGAAGGTGTTGGCCAGATTCCCGTTGAGTGATGCTAAACCCAGGACTACTCCTTTGGCAAAACACATAAAATTGTCAAAGGGGCAGTCACCCAAGACAGCTGAAGAGCGTGAGCAGATGGCAATTATTCCATATGCTTCAGCAGTTGGGAGTTTGATGTATGCTATGGTCTGCACTAGACCTGACATAGCACATACAGTGAGAGTTGTTAGCAGGTACATGGCGAATCTGAGGAAAGAGCATTGGGAAGCTGTTAAGTGGCTTCTGAGATATTTGAGAGGTACATCCAGTATTTCACTTAGTTTTGGCAAAGGCAAAGTGAATTTGCAGGGTTTTGTGGATGCTGATATTGGTGGTGATGTGGACTCGAGCATGAGCACATCCGGATACATTTACACCATAGGTGGTACAGCAGTGAGTTGGATGTCCAGGCTTCAGAAGTGTGTTGCTCTTTCATCAACATAGGCTGAGTATATGGCAATAGCTGAAGCTGGAAAGTAGATGATATGGCTGGCAGATTATCTGGAAGAGTTGGGCAAGAAACAGAGCGAGAAGATTCTTTATTCAGATAGCCAGAGTTCCATACAGTTGGTAAAGAACCCAGTCTATCATTTGAAGACAAAGCACATAAGAAGACGGTACCATTTCACTCGCAGGCAGTGGAGGATGGTGATATGTGTTTGGAGAAGACAGAGGGTGAAAAGAATCTGGCAGACATGTTGACGAAATGTGTTGATATTGAGAAACTGAGGTTGTGCAAAACCTCAGTTGGTCTTCTGTAGCTTGTTTCTGCAGATGGTGCGGTGTGGTGAAGATATTGATGATGTTGAGACAATTTTTGGACGACTGAATCAGTCTCCAAGTGGGAGAATTGTTAGATGTGGAGCCTAATTAATATGTGATGTATTGTCATATATTAATGTTCACGCGGATCAACTAATTTTTTAGGCTGTACTGTTTATTCTCCCTTTATTCTCTGTAATTGTAAATACCCTTAATTATTAATATATATAGCCCGCCGCAGTGGAAGTTTACCCTAACGGGGTGTTACTACGAAATAAGTCTCTCACGTTTTTTTCTCTCTCTACCTCAATTTTTCTCTCTTCAAGATTTCTTCATCTTTTCATCAGTTTAGAGTGTTTGGGTGAATCGATCCTAACAGGCCTGATTGTAATTAGTCGAGCTCTTAATTCTTCTTCTGATGTGACTCTCAGTTCCCTCTTCTGTGCAGAATTAGCTTTTATCTTGATTGATTTCTTGACCTGAAGCAAGTTGATACTTAGTTGGTCCATGATCATCTTGATGGATCTCTTATCCCCTGAAGTAAAAATGACCAAGTCATCTGCATAGAACAAATGGTTAATCTGTGGCCCCTGCTTCCTCATTTGGAAGCCCTTAAAATCTTCCTTTTGATTCAATGAATTTAGTGCTCTTGAAACCACCTCTGCTGCAAAGATGAATAAAGCAGGAGAAAGTAGGTCCCCTTGTTTTAAATCTCTAGTAGGGTTGAAGAAGCCTTTTCTTATGCCATTCACTATGATAGAGTACCAATTATTAGAAATCAACATGTACACCATCTCAATAAACCCCTCTGAAAAGCCCATCTTCCTCAGATATTCCGCTAGGAATATCTATGATAACTTGTCTGTCAAGACCCAAAACTTGACATGTCGTGATAACACCTATCATGGTACTAGAAAAGCCGACATCTCACACATACCAACATTTTTAAATTTAAAATATACTGAAATAGGTTTAAATAAGTAAGAATCTCATAAAAACTGGATGTAAACACTGTAAATCAGTACAAAAATCCACCCAAAAGATCTGGGTGTTACGGAGCACATAAGCATCTACATAACAACACGGTCTAATCAATAGAACACTGTCTAGGAAAGTAGAACAGTATAAACAAGACTAAATGATAAAGGAGGAGAGTCAAGGTGTGCGGACGCCAAGGCAGCTACCTCGATGATCTCCGAACTGATAAAATGCCAAGAATCAGCAACCACCATGTCCGGAAATGCCTGGATTTGCACACGAAGTGCAGGGTGTAGCGTGAGTACAACCCACTTAATAAGTAACAAGTCTAACCTTTGGACTGAAAGCAGTGATGAGCTCAAACAATATAGTAAAAATACAGACTTTAACAATACAGAAAATGTAGACATGCTTCCAAGTTCAACAGTTAAGTTCAACACAGATAAGATATGCCAAGTGTGACTGATAAGATGAATATGACATCTCTATATCTACATGCAATATGAATATCGTATGTGATTGAACACAGTGAAATCCTAAGTACTCACATTCTCAGAGCACTCAATCTGATCGTCTCAATTCTCGCTCGTCACACTCAGTCACTCAACACTGTACGGTACATGCTGCGGCATGCAGCCCGATCCACACATAGACATAAGGGCTGTTGTGGCGTGCAACCCGATCCACATATATATAGCCATAAGGCTTGTTGTGGCGTGCAGCCCGATCCACATATATATAGCCATAAGGCTTGTTGTGTCATGAAACCCCATCTACATATATATATATATATATATATATATATAACCATAAAGCTTGTTGCGGCGTGCAACCTGATCCACATATATATAGCCATAAGGCTTGTTACGGCGTGCAACCCGATCCACATATATATAGCCATAACGCTTGTTGTCGTGAAACCCGATCTACATATATATAACTATAAGGCTTGTTGCGGCGTGCAACCTGATCCACATATATATAGCCATAAGGCTTGTTGCGACATGCAACCCGATCCACATATATAGCCATAAGGCTTGTTGCGGCGTGCAACCCGATCCATATATATATATATATAGCCATAAGGCTTGTTGCAGCGTGCAACCTAATCCCCCCCCCCCCTCACATATATATACACATATACACATCACTTACAGCAAGGCACTCAGGTCCCAACTCCGTCACCAATCTCTCCGGTCTCTCGGACTCACAAAAATCATGATAATCAGCCAACAATGATGATATGATGTATCAATAAGGGACAACAGAGACTGAGATATGATATGCAAATAATAGCTTTGATTGGGTACAAGATTGCAAATTAAGAAAATAATTCAACATGTAACACGACTTCTGTGGGTCTCAACAGTACCAACATGTAGCCTAAGCATGATTTCTAACATAATTTGCAGCTTAATTTCTCTAACACATGGAGAATATATAGATAACGACAAGATTATTCAACTATACAATTTCATGGAATTGACTAAGTCACAATTCCTACGGTGCACGCCCACACGTCCGTCACCTTACATGTGCGTCACATCAACACCAATCACATAACACGTAATTCGGGATTTCATACCCTCAGAACCAAGTTTAGAAGTGTTATTTACCTCAAACCGTATAAATCTCTACTCCAGTAAGCCCTTGCCTCGCGAATCGACCTCCAAATGCCTCGAATCTAGCTACAAAAAATTTGATACAATCAATACGAGCTAAAGGAATCAATTCTATAAGAAAATACTAAGTTCTTAATCAAAAGTGAAAAAGTCATCTCAAAAGTCCACCCTCGGGCCCATATCTCGGAATCCGATGAAAGTTACAAAATCCAAACACCCATTCAACCACAAGTCCAACCATACCAAATTACTCAAATCTGATACCAAAATCTCGCTCAAATCCCCAAAATTCGGCCTAAGAATGTTCTCCATTTTTCCCAAATTTTCAACCCAAATCCTTAATTAAATGATGAAATCAAGAATATATTCATGTAATTTAACCAAATTTGAGTTAGAATAACTTACCCCAATCAATTCCTTGAAAAATTCACAAAAAATCGCCACAAACCAGCTCTCTAGGTCTACAAATAAAAAATGAAATGAAACCCTCGTTTGTATAGTACCACATTTGATCCCAAAGTGCTGATGGTAAGTGGGAATTTTGACTACTTATTAATGCCTTTTAGCTTTTGTTTTAGTCCAAAAGCATGTAATTGTGTTCCCGAAAACTCAATTGCAGAAATTGTAGGAATATTAGAAGATGGACTCCCGAGATGAAATCTAACTCAAAAAGGAGTAATCTAAACTCAAGGTCATAAAAGGCACAGAAGCTCACAAGTGCGGACTGCAGAATATCGTCTGCAGCTGTAGATGATGAAGGAAAGGCCAGCAGACCTTTGTCAAAAGTGCGGTCCGCACATGAATTGTGCGGCCGCAAACGATGGCTAGGAACAAAGTTTAGAGAATGTGCATTTCAAGTCCCTCAGTAGTGCGGAACGCAAAGGAATTGTACCGCCATAGAAGAATCGCCTTACGGCCGCAGGTATAAAAGTGCGGAACACAGAAAGGATGCTTTGCGGCCGCAAATCAGAATTATGCGGCCGCAAACCTCCAGTTCCTAACAAGATCGAAGAAATCTGCGGACCGCACATGGAATTGAGCGGCCACAAAACCTCCCGAAGGGCATTTTTATCCGAAATTTCTAGCCCTGTATAAATAGACGAGTTTCACAATTTTAGGTCAATTTTTGACATCAGCAGCTACAGTAGACGTTTCTTTTTTACTTCTTTTAGTACTTTTCATATTTTGAGATATTTTAACATAGATTTTATCATTTTGATTTCACAATGTGTTTATTTATCATTTCTTCTTCTATTTCTTCAATTTCAAGCATGAGTAGCTAGATTTTTACTAGGATTGTGATCCAACCCTAGTGTGTAAACCCTATAAGTATTTAATTTGATGCTTGTTTATGGTTGGGTGTTTATTATTTAGCCTTGTTCATGCTTTAATTTGTGAAATTAATGGTTGCAAACATTAGTTCATGAGAACGAGAGACTTAGTTTAGGAAAACTTGGCTAATAAGAAATTGGGTCAATCGAGAGATTGATAATCCCAATTAAAAGGTTCAACTTAGAGATAGTAATAACCCGACTTGAGCTTTTATCAGCCGTTTTATGCAATACCCATTTGGACTTGAGAAAGTCAAATTGGGAAAAATCACTCTTTGACCGAGAGATATTGAGTGGGTAATTGAGAGTTGATAGCTATAATACACATCGATCAATAAAACAAGTATTAAGGTCTATATCCCATAAGGCAAACACCTAGGTGATGGTCATAGCCCTAGGCTTTTTACACCTTGAAAAACAACAAAAATAATTCTTTTAGTTTTATTTCTTAACTTTGCAATATTAGTTTTAAATTAGACATAGAAACAACTCAAATTTGTGAAAGTGTAAATTGAGACATTCAAACTCACATACTACAATATATACTCCTAACTCCCATATATAGCTCCCTGTGGAAATCGATCCCGACTCTTATTGGGTACTATTATTGGAATCAGCTGTTTCATAACCTTGATTTGAGGTGTGAAATTGGACGAGATCAATTTTTGGCGCCATTGCCGGAGAGCTAAAAATGGTGTTAGCTATGTATTTAGATGTATTTTTGGGAATATCTTCTTTTCCTTCCTTGTTACTAACGTGTTGAGTTATTGTAGGTGCAATCATGGCAAATAATGAGCTCGAAAACATAGCTTTGGGGGATGTGGACGTTGAGGATGATCAAATGGATGAGATCCCTTTTGAACCTCAAGCCAATAGACGAGGCCGAGTGCCTCATGACAATGTGCCCGCTCTACCCCCACCTCCACCACGAGCGGCTCTACACCGAGTGTTGCCGAATGAAGGCCACGCAAGTGCAATAGTTCCTCCCCGTATTAGGGCGGGAAACTTTCAAATAACCAACGTGATGCTCACTTTGCTCGAGCAACGAGGGTTCTTCACCGGTGCACCGGGTCAAAATGCATACAAAGACTTGAAGGGTTCATGGATACGTGTTGGGGGAGCAAATAAACAAATGTCTCCGAGGATGCTTTGAGGCTAAGACTTTTTCCCTTCTCTCTACGGGGGAAGCTTTAGATTGGTTGGAACATTTGCTCATGCGTGGGATGAATTAGCGGAGAAGCTTATTTCTAAGTACTTCTCTCCCGGGCACATGGCTATTCTTTGAGATGAAACTCTAGCATTCAAGCAAGAGCCCAATGAATCACTACACGAGATATGGGAAAGGTATAGAACAATGGTGAAAGAGTGCCCCAACAACGATATGACGGAGAACATGATTCAACAAACTTTCTATTTGGGGATCATTACAACCAACCAATGTGTAGTGAATCAACTTGCCGGTGGGAACTTCATGACGACGCCTTATGCGGAGGCATGCGATATCTTGGATGAGATGGCGGATACTTCATCGGCATGGAAATTTCGGGCTAATGTTCCACAAGGTGATCCCAATATGATTCTTCTTCACAAAGAGTTGCATGACTATGGACAAGCCATAGCCGAGTTGACTACCACCATGAACCAATTGGCAAAGGCTCAGCTTCAACAAGTGCAAAACCCAAGGCAACTCAATGCAATGGAGAGAGTAAGTATGATGGTGAATAAGCAAAGAACAAGAATTCCACAAAGTGCAACAAAGAGTGGACAATTTTGTACAAGATGATAGTGAATTTGATCAAGATGACTCTTACAATGACCAAGAAGAAGAGGTCCAATATGTGAACAACTTTCAAGGGCAAAAAAATAACTTCCAAGGCCCTAGCCAACAACAATGGAGACCTCAAAATAATCAACGCAATTGAAATTCTCATAACCAAGGTAATTGGAGTGGTGGAAACAATCAAGCAATTGGAATAACAACAACAATCAAGAAATTGGACTGGAAGCAATAATCAAGAGAATTGGTATAACAACAATAACCAAGGCAATTGAGGAGGCAACAATCAAGGCGAGTGGAGTAATAATAAAGGAAAACGGGGGTCGGGTTTTCAAAGGCCCCCGATGTATCAACAATCGAACAACCCACCTCCTTATCCTTCCCATGATCCTAGTTCTTCCAACAATGAAATGAGTTATATTAAGAACATATTCAAGCAAATGATGGAAAGAATGCCAATTCCGATGCCCAACTTACTTCACACAACACAACGATCCGCAACTTAGAAATGCAAATGGGGCAAATCTCTGAAGCTTTAAATTCTCGTCCTAAGGGGGCACTACCAAGTGACACGGTGGTAAACCCAAAGAGTTGGAACAATACGAGGCATGTCATAGCCGTTACTACAAGAAGTGGAAGATGTGGGAATGCACCCACCTCAAATCAAAGGCTTTGCCTCAGCACTAAACCTGCAAATTTTTCCTACGGTCCGCACATTTTTAACTGCCTCCGCACTCAGGGAGTTTGTGGCCGCACATGAGGCTTTGACTCAACACTCCAAAATGTGTCCTCCGCACTTCAACTGCTCCAAAACAATCATCAAAGTGCCAAAATATCTAAACTTGTTCAAAATTCACCCGAAACACACTCGAGGTCCCCGTGACCCATCCTAACATACCAACAAGTCCTAAAACACGATATGAACTTAGTCGAGCCCTCAAATCACATCAAACAACATCAAAAATACGATTTGTACCCCAATTCAAGCCTAATGAAAACTTGAAAACTCCAACTTCTACAATCGATGCCGAAACCTATCAAATCAAGTTCGATTGATCTCAAATTTTGCACACAAGTCATAAATGACACAACAGACCTACTCCAACTCTCAGACCAAAAATCCGAGCCTAGTAACCATAAAGTCAACTCTTGGTCAAACTTCTCAATTTTTAAAAGTTTTAATTTTCCAACTTTTGCCATTTCAAATTTAAATCAACTACGGACCTTCAAATCACAATCCGGACACACTTCTAAGTCCAAAATCACCCTACGGAGCTATCGGAACTATCAAAACTCCATTCCGGAGCCATTTAAATGCAAGCTAATATTCGGTTAACCCTTTCAACTTAAGCTTCCAACCTTGATACTAAGTGTCTCATCTCATTCCGAAATATCCTCGGAATCGAACCAATTACTCCCGTAAGTCATATAACAACAATTAAGCATAAAATGAGTAGTAAATGGGAAACAGAACTACAACACTCGAAACGACCGGCCGGGTCGTTACATTGTCGTATGCCTTAGACATATCTAGTTTAATGACCACATTTCCTCTCTGATTGTGTTTCTTGATTTCTTGAACAATCTCTTGAGTTAGAAGTATGTTTTCTTTGATCAATATTCCTCTAACAAAACCAGATTGATTCTCCGAAATCATCTTTGGGAGCAGCGTAGCTAGCCTCAAGGACACAATCTTTGACAATATCTTGTTGGTGAAGTTACATAGACTGAGTGGTCTTAATTGAGAAAAAGTCTTAGGGGAGATTCCTCTGGATATTAGGACCAAGCAACAATGCATGTAGTACTTGCTCAGATTGGCACCATCAAAAAAAGCTTGAACATAGGCAATAAGCTCCTTCCTGAAAATTTGCCATGCCACTTGGAAGAGGACCATTGAACCTATCAGGTCCTGATGCGCTATTAGGTTCCATAGAGAAAACTGCCTCATTTATCTCCTCTTCAGTTGGGCTCTCCTGCATTCTGTCATTTTCTTCATCTGAGATCAGTTTCACACAAAGGTCTGTAATGCTCAGGTCTGGTGAATTGTCCGATTGGGTGAAAATCTGGCTGAAGTGGTCAATAGCTGCTTTTGCTATTTCATTTTCCCTTTCGATCTATTCTCCATTCCTACCCCTAATTTTATATAAGCATGCTTTCCTTCTTCTCTCTCTAATGACACCATGGAAGTATTTCGAATTGGAGTCTCCCTCTTCTGCCCATCTAATTCTAGCCTTCTGCTTGAGTATAGACTCTTGCCTTTTCAGCCACATATGTACTCTGCCTGTAATTTGTGATATGCTTGCCTCTTCTCATATGAGTCATCACACTCATATTCATCCTCTTTCTATTTTGTAATTTTCTCCATCTCCTTTACCTTCTCATGTATATTACCAATGTTGTTCCTAGAGCAGCGACTCAAGTCTTTTAGCAATAATCTTGAGCTTTTATTGGAGGATCCACATGGCATTACCCTGAATATTTGTGTTCCAAGAATTCTCAACTATGGATTGAATCTTAGGTTGTTCAGTCCAAAAGTTAAGGAATTTGAAATATTTTACCACTTCACCCATGTTATAAGAACACTGCAGCAACAAGACATTGTGATCTGACCGAGTTCTAGGAAGGTGATCAACTCTCGCCGTGGAAAACAATTCTGCCCATTCTTCATTAAACAGAACCCTGTCTAGCCTCCTACTAATTCTTCTGCCCTTTTTCCAACCATTGCACCATGTGAAAGGAGTGCTAGTATAGCGTGTATCAGTCAACCCACACTTCTCCATACATGTAATGAAATTGAAACTCTAACTCAGACTGTGCTGAGTACCTCCATTCTTCTCATCTATGGTCATGATGGAGTTGAAGTCTCCATATACAGCCCAAGGTTAAGTAGCCTGGTTACTGATGGACCTCAGTTTGTTCCATAGCTTCCTTTTTTCACAGCCTTTAATCTAGCATACACGGCTGTCAACCGGAAAGATTTGCGCCCCCCATGTTGTCAATGCAAAAAGTAATTTGCTGCCTACTCTTAGATAGTACAACACAGTTACAATTGGAGTTCCAAAAGCACCGAACCTTACTATGAAGAGTTGCAATCGAATCCCAAACCCCTTCTAAACCTTTCAATTTGTGAACTACGCATAAAAGGCTCCTGCCAATGCCACAAAATCGACCTTATGTAATCTTACCAATTTTTCCAGTCTTTCAAAAGCAGTTTTCGAATACATACCCCTAATGTTCCAAATTATGATGTTAATCATTATAAACATAATGGTGTTGTGTAGTCGACTCTTCTAGACTTGAGTGGCATTAGAAGGCCTAGGGTGACCTCCTTTGCCTTTGTCATTCTTCTTCTTAGGGCCTCTAGGTGAGAGCCCATGTTTCTCTATAACCTATTGCCTCTCCTTTTCTATCAATGTTAATTGGAGCCAACATAACTTTCTGTATCCCAATATCTTTTGTGTTGCTGCCCTTTGAATTGTTTGTCGTGGATTGCCTATCACTGATTGTTGTTTCCGGCACCTCGTTCTTCTTCAACTTATCAATAATGTTGTGTTTTTCTACTCCCTTATTTAAATTTTTGGCTGCATCATTCTTTACTTTTTGTTTTCTCCATAGCAAATTCTTGGCTTTTAATGAATTCCCTAGCTTCCTCTTCTGGTTATGCTTCTTGTTTTTCCTAGAGCTCTTGTCAGTGCCCTTCTTTTCTTTGGTGTTGATCATCTGTTGTTGTTGTTGCTGAATTTGATTCTGCTGGCTCTGTGCTGGTTCTGTTGCTTTGTTGTTATTGTCTCTTACTACTTTGAAAGCCACCTCCGTATTTTTTTCTTTCTTCTTTCGATTTCTTATGTTCTTCTTCTTCACTCCACTTCCTTGCCCTACCTCATTGATGGAGTTGTTTACTTTTGTATCTATAGTCTCCTTTTGTATTTGTGCTTTGTCCTTTCCCTGGTTATCTTTGTTTTCTTCCTTCTTACTCTCCTGCTCTGCTTTCCTCCAAGCCTCTACTTTGCAGCTCTGAATGTTGTGAACTTGAGTCTGCATGTCTTACAACAAGCTGTCATTCCTTTATATTCGAGCTTTTGATAATGACCTCTCAGTCGTGCACCAAGGCCTTCCAATCCCACCCATACAGATGTTTTCAGAGGTTTCGAGACATCTACTTCCACTCTTACTTTGGCCATGTTTGGTCTTGACCTCCCAATAGTTGCAAGGTCTTCTTTGAGAGGAGTTCCCACTTGTGCTAGTACCTGCTTCAAATAGTCCCAGTTGTACAAGTGATACTTTAGCTCTAGCAGGAGGACCTAAACCGGTGCTAAAGATGTCTCTTCATTCGAGTCAAAATCCGGCGACCATTTGAACATTCTCATTAAATTCACTGTGATTCCCACGAATCTTCGAAAATATACTCGGTAGAAGTCTGATTCGGCGTTGAAGCTATGAATACATGTTTATAATCATAGGCCCCAATTTTCACCTTGCCTTTCAGGGGATTCGTTCCGAGAATTTTGTCCTAATTTCTTCAATTCTTGGTCTGCCATGTGTATATTTCCCAACAAGTGTAAGTTTGCAGTCATCCGCCATCACTCCATATTAGTCCTTTGCTTTGAAGATCACTGCCGGAGTGCCGTTATGTACTGTTTGTCTTGCCACCACCATAGAGCTCGGTTTGATTGGAAGAGTGCATAGTTCCCCCTTGAACGCTGCCCTATGGTCAGTTGTT
>MCJB01002225.1:426966-446355 GCA_002018475.1 Nicotiana obtusifolia | reverse complement strand
CTTTTGCATGATCTATACGCGCTGGTTGGCCAGTGGCTGAAGTGTGCATCGTGGAGTCGCGTGAACACACGCGTGATACTTGGGAGACAGAACGGTGGTTCCTAGTGTCTACTTATCTTTCTGGTATTTGAATCTTGTTATGTTTGAGGCCCATTAAATACTGTAGGATTGTAACTGGGAATCTTTTCTAATGTACTATTTTCTTCTTTTTTTATTGTGAAAATCTTTCTCTACTTTTATCCCGAAGATTTTTGTAAATAATAACAACGTTCAGAAATAATAATAGCGGCAACAATTGAGCATTTGAGACTACACCATACTCACAATAGCTTGTTATATCCCAAATTAATTCGAGATGTGACTACACCAAACTATACAACTTTTGGCAACAACTAAAGAGTCGAAATAGAATCAACTTGAATTCGGGACCGCTATTCGAAATCTTAGTGAAACACTGGATTTCTTATCTCATGTCTGCTTTTCGTGAAAAAATACCAATTGAAGTGAAGGGTTTCTTCAAACAACAAGGGGCTGGGTCAACTATTCAATCAAATGATATTGAGCATGTTTCCCATCTCTTCTCGAGAAACAAGTGGGCTACCACAAAATTGTTACTACAATCTATGGTAAATTGTACAAGACAATCTAATGAATAATTAACCACACTATAACATAGACATCTTCAAAGTCCTAAATGGAGTTTCGAAGTTTCTATATATCCACGGCATAAAAAGGGCATGCCCAGCTATTTTGCAGATACAACCGGGGATATTTGAAGGTTATAGGTTATGATCATATCACTAATCCTAACTCGTTTTAGTTATTGAATTCATAATTAAATATTTTTACATATTTAAACAATCATCCAATACAAATATACTAGAGTTTAAGAAAAAGCTATTGGTTCGCCCTTGCCCTTTTGTAGTGTCCTATCATTAATAAAGACCCTAAATTATTGATACGTAATTTTCGCAATTAATGTAGAATATGTCAGTCTAAATATATGTTCATCGTATCTTACGTATACGCAATATTACAATTAATCAATATATATCTTGGTACAGGTTACCATATTTTAACAACATCGAAAGGGCCAAAGTAAATTTTGTCAAAAACTAATGCACCAGAAGTGCTATTATGCTAACAAATTATAGGAGGCGTGTACGAAACATAGAGAAATAGTCAGCAAAAGTAAATGATATACCATAAAAAAGAAAGAGAAAAATCAAGCTTAAGATCTGCAAATAAGATTCACTATCTCAGAGACACACAATAAATATAGAACTTACATTAATTTTCCATAAATGTTCTGAACCCTCCACCATAAATTAAGAGAAAGAACTGTTGTTAAACACCCTTTCATAACCTCAACGCGTTAGACAATGGCCAAACCTAGCGTCTCAAACACCGTTCATGTCGTCTTATTCATTGTGTTCCTTCTCTCAGGTATTCACTTTCCCCCACTTAAACTACAATTAACCAGTAATAGATTAAGTTATGGCCAAACTTGATGTTTTTTTCCTTTAATTAATTTGCTTCTTTTTTTCCTTTCCGAGTCATGGATTTATAGTGTCTAGAGAATAATACCAAGAATGGGACAACGCCCAAAAAATAGAGATGTAGGCGTTGCAAAAAAGTTAATAATTTTGGCTGGTTTCGGCTTTCTTTTCTCTTTTTTAATAAAAAGAAGAGGCCTTATAAGTTACAGTCACGATGTTTCGATATTGCATATTTTTTTTAAATGCAATTTGTTCCTCTCCTTTTTATTTGTCCGCTTTAGTTTAAAAAATGATCTAAATATTTTTTTTAAGAAAAACAACAAGGAATTAACTTTCTTTTCCAATTCCGTTCTTACTGCTCGAGTGCTCGTACAAGACATTTTTTTCCAATTATATTCAACAGTGGATATAAAGCGACATTCCTTTTGCACCAAGTTGTTTTATTGTTAGAAATTTTATATGTATAACGATGATTTAACATTCGCAAATTTTGTTGGTGCGAGCAGTTCATGAGATAAGGGTTGAGGCAAAAACATGTAACGAAGGGCTGGCATGGGTGGAAACGACGTGCGAAGGAAACCATCGGTCGCAGCCGGGGATTTTATGTTGGAATGAATGTTATAACAGACACGGTTTAAGTGCCACTGCCAGTTGCATGGACTCCCCTGCTTTGCCCACACTCTTTTGCTGGTGTTCTTGGCCTTGTTAATTATGGCTATAATACTTCTCTAGCTTAATTATTGCTATATAGTTACTATTCTCAAAGATCCATATTCCATTCATTTTATAAGCAACATATGTTGGTGGTTTTCAACTAATCTGGATAACAGTGTATTTATCATTTTATTTTCATTGAATTACTTTTTTCTTAACTTACGAGTAGCAACTTATTATATTGCTAACTCCGAACTCATTACGCTTCACATTAAGGGGTCATTTCTTGATGGTACTGAAACGATTAATCCCTCCCACCATAAAATTCAATATAAGATAATAAGGTATTTGGTTGGTCAAATAAGAAATAATAATTGTCGCGCGCTTAACTAATGCAGTATTCTGTTGGCAGTATTAAATGATATTGTATCAGTTATACAACAATCTATATATTATGTTGTGCGGTTTAGACGTGGAGTAAAAATATTTTAATAGCAACTCAGGGATTGAACTATTTAAAGATAAAAATACCTTATGCATGCGAAGCAAATCATCCCTAACTGGTTAATAATCTTGTCCGCTTTATTATTAAGGAATTACTGAAGAACTATGTGAAAGTTGGTAGAAAATATAGTCCTTAATTTAAGAGCATCTCGTGCATCTATAACGCTACTAAATATTCCCTTTTGCTTACAAGTGATTACTGATTGATATTTACCATACTTACAAACTACTCCTAAAAGATTGTGAGAATTTATCTCTCTCGTCAATTCTTTTTCTATTTTTTTTATTCTTGGGTGGGTAGCTTCATGAGATTAATTTGTTCTCTTCCCCAGTTATCAAACGAAGGATAAACTTCAATTAGTCAAACCAAATACTGTATCTCAAGCCTTTGACAAACTCGACATTTAAGTCAACAGTCAACTTTAACATTTTAGACTTCTCTTCTGTTAGTTTTTGACCAAGCGTATCATAATCGGGTTGAGATCCCCACCAATATTCTTTCCTCCGGTATTTCTTAATGGGATAGTAGTATGCTGCCACGTGTTACAAAAATTTAAAAGGCCAGGATACTGCTGGACATTTCAAGATCCATTTTATAGAGTATTATTTTACCAGAAAAAAATAAATAAACATCAGAAGACAATCCTTTTCTGAACTCCACTGCGTGAACTTCCGACGCGGGCTACATGACCCATAGAACTTATTTCAAGATTTCATGTTCAAACTAAAGATTTGAATTTTGATGCCGCTCTCAGTTTTACAATGATTCTTGTATTTCTTGTTTGCTGAAATACAATATGTAAGAGCAAAAAGAAAAAAGACGCTCGCCAAAAATATTGTTTGTAAGTATTGTAATAACTCTTGTCTCTTGCTATTTGTGGAATCCCAACAATGAAAACAACAAAGATGAAGGCAGAAAAGAGTTTAGGGATGAAATGAAGAATGATAGGGAAGGGAAAAAAAAGAGAAGAGAGGTGCTAACTTAAATGAAGTGAGATGGAGAAAAGAAAAGTAGGAGTGTTGCTCTTATGAACAAGAATCACCGAGTCGGAAGCTCGCGGTAATCTAATGGAAATTCAGTAATGAGTTAGGTTATTTGGTGCTTTTGAGGTTGAACTAATAAAAATGAATTAATTTTGCAATCAACAAACTTTTGGCCTTTCAAATTTTTGTTAACACGTGGCAGCATCCTAAACCCCCATTGAAAAATAGTGGAGGAAAGAATTCTGGAGGGGATCATAACCCATCATAATCATAGAGTAGTTTAAGTAATAACCGGCTTTTATCGAGGTATAATTGGTCTTTTGACTGATTCTATCATAGCATGCAAATTATCCAGGAGGTGAGGCAAAATAATTAAATAGTATCTATAGTTTGAAATTGGTACAACTTGTAAGTAATTATATGATCTTGTTCGCACTCGAATCAATGAAGATGGAGAATTTCTTTGATACAACAAATAAATTAAATAATGATGAAGAATTTCTTTTATACAACAAATAAATTAGATGTAACAAAATTTTAAAAAAGAAAAGATTAAATGACAATAAGCTTAACTAGGAGGCTCTTAATTACGGTACAAATATTATATTGTTATGGTACCTGGTATGGAGAAAAATGCACTCTTCTTCTATTTTCCTATCTCGCACTATATACAGGTTCAAATTCAATCCCTGTCTAAATTTGTGTTTACACAAATAAACAACTAGACTTGCTAAAATTACACATTAATTATATATGATTTTTAGGTACGGATAAAATCAGGTAATGTCTAACCTGCTTCCCCGGTAAAAAAACGGAAGAAGGGCACGGATGCACGAGATTGTAATCAAGGTTAGAGACCCCTCGTATTGATATCCAAGAAGAGTGAACGATGTGCTCGTCATTGGGTATGATAAAGTGACACGCCCTGAGCCAAGAATGAGTTCTAAGATCTCGGGAAACACGGTTACACACGACGGATAGAGGGCCGTGATATTCGCATCCAACCGGATATCACAGCGCGGATCTCGCTCGATATCGGTTATTGATCAGTAATTAATGAGAAAGAAAGATTTTTACCTTTTTTAGACTTATACTAAGAATGAAACTCTCCTACTATATAAAGGGAAAGTTTTTCTTTTATAACATACACTATAACACGCGAATCAAAGCAATACAAGTTTATTTTTTTGCCTTTTAACTACTAATAAAGCTCGTGTTCACTTATCCTATTCTTCATTCATGACTAGGCTCGAACCGAGGATCCGATCGAGGACGAGGTCACTGTTCAATCTAAGTTCATGCCTAGCCATAACATTACAATTGGTTTGATCGCTTATTTCGTCTCCAATTCATTTATCTAATATCCTTAATTATTTGTGTTGAATCAAATTACGTATCCCTAAAATCCTGTACAAATTTAATTGGTATCCAATTTTGGGGTAAATAGTTTGGCGCCCACAGTGGGGTCAAGGATAATAGTGGTGATTTGATACGAATCTCCACAACACCCTATTTTACGCTTGTTTTTTGAAGTCTTAATTTCAGGTCAGACCAAAAATGTCAAACTCTCATTTTCCTCACTTGAATGTTGACGCTGAGTCTGGACATCACGGCGAAAATAGTAATTTGGTGCCTAGTAACAAGGTGTCGATGCTAACTCGTAGGTGGCCATCAACATCAATTTGCCAACTGATCCCGAAAACAATGTTCGCGGGGGACCTCGACCAACAGCTCGAGAAGCACCCGAAGGCGAAGGTGATAGGGTAAGCCTATGGCTAATTTTTGAAATGTTGCAAGCTCAACAGGCGGCAATAGCGCAACTACAGAATCAAACCCACGCCCTCAACAGGGCCGAGCCCAAACAATCCCGAGAAAGCACCCAAAGAAACGAACAAATCACCAAGAGACCGAGTGAAGCCGAGCCCGAGCCCGAGCACGAGGTCAATCCCGAGGTAATGAAAATACTTGAAGCATTGACGAAACGGGTAGAGTCGGGTGAGAAGAAAATTGAGGCTAATGACAAGAAGGTTGAAACATACAATTCCAGGATCGATCAGATCCCGGGAGCACCCCCGATACTGAAGGGGCCGGATTCCAAGAAGTTTATCCAGAAGCCTTTTTCTCCGAGCATGGCACTCAAGCCGATCCCAAAGAGGTTTTGCATGCCTGATATCCCCAAATATAATGGGACCACGGATCCAAATGAGCATATGACCTCTTATACGTACGCAATCAAGGGTAACGACTTGGAAGACGATGAAATCGAGTCGGTGTTACTGAAGAAGTTTGGGGAGATGTCCAAGGGAGTAATGATATGGTATCACAAGTTGCCCCCAAATTTCATTGACTCATTTGCTATGCTTGCAAATGCTTTGATAAAAGCCCATGCCGGGGCCATCAAAGTTGAGACCAGAAAGTCGGATATTTTCAAGGCAAAATAGAGGGACAATGAGATGCTCAGGGAGTTCGTGTCAAAGTTCCAGATGGAAAGGATGGACCTACCTCCGGTTGCGGATGATTGAGTCATTCATGCATCCACTCAGGGGCTTAACACCCGAAGTTCCTTGGCCTCTCAATAACTAATACAAAATTTGGTAGAGTACCTGACGGTAACCTGGGCCGATGTCCAGAATAGGTACTAGTCAAAGATTAGGGTCGAGGACGACCAACTCGGAGCACCTTCTGGATTTGTTTACCCCATCCGAGCCGATGATAGATCTAAGAGGGCCATTGACCAAGATCCAAGACCGATCCGAGATCGGTATCAACCATATAGTGTAGACCACAAAGGGAATGGATCGGAGCCTCATCCCACGAGGAACGAGAAGAGAAGCGCTCGAGGGCTCGGCGGCCGAGTTCTGATGAGCAAAAATGGGTTCGATAGGCCGCTCTAGATCAGGGAAGCACCGAGATTGTTGGAGTACAACTTCAACGTGGACTCCGCCAGTAACGTGTCAGCATAGGATGCTTTAAAGAGACTGAGTGGACCTGACTTTTGCAGTCTGATACTACCCATAGAGATCCCAATTTGATGTGCAAATATCACGGTACTCATGGTCACAATACCGAAGATTGCCGACAGTTTAGTGAAGAAGTTGTCCGGTTATTCAACAACGGGCACCTCCGAGAATTTCTGAGTTTTCGAGCAAAAACCGCTTCAGGAACAGGGATGCCGACAAACAGGTCGAACAAGAGGAGCCTCAGCACGTGATCAACATGATCATCGGAGGAGTCGATGTCCCCCAAGGAACAATGATTAAACGCATTAAAGTAACCACACGAGGGAAAAATGCACCTGGGATTATGTTCTGGAGGGAGCCATTTGGTTCACCGATGAAGATGTCGAGGGCACCGTAAAGCCTCACAATGATGCACTGGTAATATCCGTACTTATCATTAAATCTCAATTTAAACGTGTGTTGATTGATCCAGGTAGCTCGGCCAACATCATTAGATCAAGGGTGGTAGAGCAATTGGGGTTACAGGACCAAATCGTGCCAGCAGTCCGGGTGTTGAACGGATTTAACATGGCATGTGAAACCACTAAAGGGGAGATAAACCTTGCCAGTAAACACCGCCGAGACGATCCAAGAAACAAAGTTCTACGTGATCGAGGGGGACATGAGGTATAACGCTCTATTCGAAAGGACATGGGTTCACAACATGAGGGCGACACCCTCGACCTTGCGCTAGGCGTTGAAATTCCCCACAACAGGGGGAGTCAAGACGGTCTACGGAGAACAGCCGGCCGCAAAAGAGATGTTCATTGCCGATGAGGTAATCTCGATGCCTGCGGCTTCGACATCAAGGAACGCGAAGCCGACCAAGAAAGATAAAATTAAATAGCAATCACTGATGCTGGTCTCTGCCGAGCTGGAGGAACGATGAGGACGATTACGGTGTCCCGAGATCATTCATAGCTCCTGATGACACCGACGCCACCAAATCGACGGTTGAAGAGTTGGAGTAAGTCATATTAATCGGACACCTACCGGATCGAAAGGTATACCTAGGCACAGGGTTAAACTAACACAGATTATTTTGCTTGGTCCCATCTTGATATGACAGGGATACCACCGGAGGTAACCACTCATAAGCTGAGTTTGGACTCGAAGTTCTATCCGCATAAGAAGAAGAGGAGGCCACAATCTGAGATCAAACATGCGTTCATCAAGGATGAGGTATCCAAACTTCTTAAAATAGGATCCATACAGGAAGTTAAATACCCGGACTGGTTAGCTAACGTCGTGGTACTACCTAGAAAAGGGAATAAGCTAAGAATGTGTGCATCGATCGAATGATCGACATGACGGCCGGACATGAGATACTCAGCCTTCTCGGCGCCTACTCCGGGTACAACCAAATTCAGATGGACCCGAAAGTCAAGAAAGACTTCTTTCATCACTAAATTCGGCACCTACTGTTATAACGTAATGCCATTTAGATTAAAGAATGTCGGTGCCACCTACCAGCAGTTAATCAGATGTTCGAAGAACAAATAAGGAAATCAATGGAAGTTTATAATGACGATATGTTGGTCAAGTCCCTGCGAGCAGCGGACCATTCGAAACATTTGCAGGAGACCTTTGACATAATAAAAAAATACAACATGAAGCTAAACCTAGAGAAGTACACGTTCGGGGCCGGATCGGGAAAATTCCTTGGGTTCATGGTATCCAATTGGGGGATCGAGATCAACCCCGACAAAATAAAGGCTATAAAGGACATCACCGTGGTGGACAATGTTAAGGCCATTCAAAGACAGACCGGTCGTATAGCCGCCTTGGACCTTTTCATCTCGAGGTTCTCTAACAAGAGCCATCGGTTCTTCTCACTATTAAAGATGAAGAATAGCTTTTTCTGGACCAGGAATGCCAACAAGCTCTGAAGAACTCAAACGGTACCTAACGAGTCCCCCTCTGCCGTACACTCCGAAGGTAGATAATTAGTTATACCTCTATTTGGTGATTTTCGAGGTAGCGGTAAGTGGTGTCTTAGTCCGAGAGGAAGAAGGTACGCAATTTTCTATTAACTATGTTAGTAGAACTCTAACCGAGGCTGAATCAAGGTATCCTCACCTGGAAAAATTAGCGCTCGCTTTGCTAAGCGCTTCCAGGAAGCTAAAGTCGTACTTTCAATGCCACCATATATGTGTCGTAACCTCTTATCTGTTGAGGAATATCATGCATAAGCCTGAGTTCTCAGGCCGACTGGCTAAATGGGCCATGAAATTAGCGGCTACGATATTGAGTACTGACCCCGAACCGCCATAAAATCTCAGATTTAGGCAGACTTCGTGGCCGACTTTTCGCCGGCCTTAATACTAGAAGTCGAAAGGGATCTACAGCTAACCTCGGGGACTACTTTGGGAATCTGGACCCTATTCATGGATGGTGCCTCCAACGCGAAAGTATCTGGACTCGGTATCGTATTAAAATCACCTACGACAAATATAACTAAGCAATCTATTAGAACTGTGAAATTGACTAATAACGAGATCGAGTATGAGGCCATGATTGCAGGTCTAGAATTGGTTAAGAGCCTTGGGCCGAAGTGATCGTAGCCAAGTGCAACTCCCTCATCTTGGTAAATCAAGTTAACGTAACGTTTGAAGTAAAAGAAGAACGGATGCAGAGGTACATGGACAAATTACAGGTAACTCTACACGAATTCAAGGAATGGGCCCTGCAACATGTACCCCGAGATTAAAACAGTGAGGCCGATGCACTGGCTAACTTGAGGTCATCGGTTGATTCCAATGAATTCAACTCAGGAGAAGTAGTGCAACTAATGATTGGGATTGGAGAAACAAATATATAGAATACTTGAAGACGGGAAAATTGCCTTCGGATACCAAAAAATCGAGAACCCTACGCATCAAAGCCGCCAGATTTATCTTGGTCGAAGGGGCATTGTTCAAGAGGTCTTTCCTTGGCCCATTAGCCAGATATTTGGGACCCGGGGAGACTGAATACGCCATGCGAGAAGTCCACGAAGGCACTTTCAAGAACTATTCGAGGGTAGAATCCTTGGTTCGAAAGCTAATTAGAGCCAGCTATTACTGGACTAAAATGAATAAGGACAAAAGACTTTGTATGAAAGTGGGACGAGTGATGGTAGGCTAGATACCCGTATTTTAGCCGTCGTATTGCACTCTAATTATTGCATTTTACGTGTGTTTGAGCTTAATTGATAGTAAATTATACTTATTACGTGTTTTATGACTTGTAGGAAATGATTCTAAGCTATTTAGGTAATTTGGAGCGAAATCGAATAAGTTTGAGCTTTGAAGTCTGAATAGAAGCCCAAGAAATTAAGCTGGGATCACGTTCGAGGGTCGAGGATCAAGTCCGGATATCAAAAAGTGAACACATGAATTTACTATGAGAAAAAGCCACTAGCGCGCCGCATGGGGCGCTGCGAGGTGCGGCGCGGCAGTGCAAAAGTAGTCTGATAAGAAAAATGCAAGCTCTCTGGATTTCCTCACTAGCACGCCGCATAGGGTGAGGCTGCAAAATTGTCATAGTGATTTCCAAGTTCGGCTAGGAAAGGGTAGTTTCGTCCGGGCTTGGTTCTACACGGTATAAATACACCAAAAACACAATTTTAAAGTGACTTTTGACCTACGAAAGATTGGAGAAGCAATCAAGGCAAGAAGACACAAGAATTCATCAAGATTTCAACCTACAATCGGTGCAATACGGGAGTTTGTATCGAATCATTAGTATTGATGTTTTCTTTGTTTTTGAATCTTATTGAGATGACTTATTCCATAACTATGAAGTAAATTTCATTAGGGTGTTGACAGATACGATGTTTTGATAATTTGACTAGGGATTTGATTCTTGATAATTGTTAGAATTAATTGATGGAGTTTTAATTCGGATTGTAGGGTTATTTCTTATTTTGCTTAATCGAAAGAGGAGCCTCATATCGAATTTCTTTACATCTTATGCTCTACTTTAAATTCGTGATTCAAATAGGTAATCGAAAGAGCCTCTTGAATTGTTAATCGAACTGGAAAATAGAGAAATATTCGTGATAAGTTACCCTTTAGATCATAACCATCATTTTATTGTTGCAATTATTTACTGTGCTTCAATTTGATGAATTACTGAAATTAACGTTTAATCAAAAGAGGAACATTAACTTCAAGTGTAATCTGATTATCCGTTGAATTCGTGAGAATCAACAGTATTATAGAGTGAATTAACTCAAGAATTAGATCCTGAGTCAATTATCTTGCACATATCTAGTCAAATACTCTTATTTCTCTCATTGATATTTCGTCGTTGCTCTTCTGCTGTCTTTTGTGATCAACTGTTAATTGCTTAATTTATAGTAGTTAATCATAGTAATAGTCATCAAATAAAGTATTAATTTTAGAGGATAGTAATCAACTGGAGATTATTCGAACACTGTTTAAATCCAATGCCTGTGGAGGCGATAATAAATCTATACTATTTTTGACTAGTGAGCAATAATTTTGTGTTGTGTTTTGCGCTCGTCAAATTTTGGCGCCGTTGCCGGGGATTGACAATCACCATTGCTTAAAATAGTTTTTAGTACTAATTCAGGAACCAATTTTTACTTTACTTATTCATGTTTCTTACTTGTGTGCAGGATACAAGTTTGATTTCTCTGGTGTATGACTCGATCTTCTTCAAAGGGAGTGATACCCTACGAACCAGAGTTGGAGAAACACCTGCAACAACTGATAAAAGAAAGAGACTTAACAGAAAAATTCTTGGGTCAAACTTCGACTCAAGATACCATGGCAAAGGAAGAGAATGATGGAGTAGACTTAGCTGCAAGAGCGGCAACACAACTAGAAGCTGCACGGAGGATTGCTGATATGACAGTCAACGATGGTGGGGGTCGAAGATTCAATCTAAACCGACCTTTGGTTGAAGACCAGTTCGAGAATGCAACACCCAGGCCTGGAAGATCATTGGGTGACTATGCTAGGCCAGTCTATAATCAAGGACTGTCAAGTGTCAGACCCCACCCATAGCAGCAAACAACTTCGAATTGAAGCAAGGTTTGCTTCAAACTATCCAAAACAACTGCACTTTCAGAGGGAAGGTGAATGAAGATCCTAATATTCACTTGATGGACTTTGAAGATATCATGAACACCTTCCAATACAATGGAGAATCAAAGGATGCAGTCTATTTAAGGGTATTCCCCTTTTCATTGAAAGATGATGCGAAGCAATGGCTTTGGAGCTTACCCCAAGGGTCTATCAGGACATGGGAAGATAGGACCAAGAAGTTTCTTGACAGGTACTTGTCAATTGCAAAAACAGGGAAGTTCAGAAGGGAAATCCGCAATTTCTGCCAGAAGGAGATAGAAACGGTTTCTGAAGCTTGGAAACGGTTCAAGGAGATAGTCAGAAAGTGTCAACATAATGGAATCGATTTGTGGATGCAACTCTAGGATTTTTGGGATGGACTGACACCGTCCTCCCGACGAACTCTGAATACTGCATGTGGAGGTCCACTAATGAAGAAAACTCCGGAGGAGGTTGTCTTAATCCTTGAGGAATTATCTGAGGATGCTAATCAGCAGCCGACTAAGAGTAATGATAGAAGAAAATCAGTTGGGGTTCACCAGGTGGACTCTAACACATCTATGCAAGCCTAGCTAGACACTATAACCAAGGAGATAAAAAAACTGACATTGGCCAAGGTACAGAATGAGCCGCAAACAGCATGTGACTTTTGTGGATTGGGACACCCTACGCATGACTGTCAAGCATTAGCTGAGGAAGTTAACGTAGTGGGGAATTTTAATAGAGGAAACTCTCTAGGCGGGAACAACTATAATGCTATGGGTCAAAGACATTCAGGTTTTTCGTAGATTTAACATAGTGGGAGATTGAATTCATGGCAGCAAAATAATCTCAAACCCCTACCACCAGGTTTTCAGAACCAGCAGAGGGAGCAATACTAGCCACAACAGTCAAATCAGTCTAGTATGGAAGATCTCATGAAGGCATTCATCAGCAAATCAGATGAAAAATTTGAGACTCATGGCACAACCATCAGAGAGTAGGGCAAAGCCATCCAGAATTTAGAAAGACAATTGGGATAGATTGCAAATTTTTTATCTGAGAGGGCTCCTGGGACTTTGCCCTCTGACACTAAAAAGAACCCAAAGGAAATAAACGAAGCTGTATCTCTGAGAAGTGGCAAAACATTGGCTGATCCAGTGCTGAAAGCTAGTCCCGAGGTGGTGAACAAGTAGGCAGAGACACCAACGGAGAAAAAAGGTGAAGAGAAGAAAGGCATAGTAGTGGGGTACAAAAGGAGATTGAAGAAAGTAGACATATGTCAGCTTTACCATTCCCTCAAAAGATGACGCGGGGAAAACTTGGCAAATATTTTGGGCGATTCTTAGAAATGCTCAAACAACTCTATGTGAACATTCCCTTCATAGAGGTACTCACTCGGAAGCCTGCTTAGGCAAAGTTCTTGAAGAAAATCTTGTCAAGCAAGAGAAAACTGGAGGAGAAAACCATGGTCAAGCTAAATGCCCACTACAGTGCCATAATGCAAAATAAAATTCCCCGTAAGTGTGGGGACCCAAGTAGCTTCACCATACCATGCTCATTTGAGAGTGAAAAATTCGACAAGGCCCTCTGTGATTCTGGTTCGTCAATAAATCCAATGCGTCTGTATATATTTAGGGAACTGGAAGGTGAGCTCCGAGTGATAAAATCAATACCAGTGTCTCTACTACTGGCTGACCAAACCACCATTCTACCAGAGGGAGTCATTGAGGATATTCTAGTGCGGGTGGACAAGTTTGTGTTCCCCATAGACTTTATTGTGGTGGATATGAAGGTGAACAAGGAGGCGCCTCTAATTCCAAGGAGGCCATTCTTATGTACAAGCACAACTGTCCTTGATATCTATAAAGGCAGCTTATGCTTAGAGTGGGCAACGAAAAAGTAGTGTTCCAGATGAATAGGATGATGAAATACCCCAGTGATGAGGCGTTCGCCTACTCGTATTTCAAGTTGGACATTATTGGAGAATTGGCTGAAAAATACAAGTTTGACAAGCTTGTGGGGGATACTCTAGAGAGGTGTATTACTCAGTCTAACACAGTGGAGGATGAAGATCCTGAAATAAAGAAAGAGGTTGAAGCTCTTGAAACTGAAGATCAAGTGGTTGATGAGTAAGAACTAAAAGGGGAGGCTTCTAAGCCTAATGTGGAATTGAAAGTCCTCCCCATTCACTTAAAGTATGTTTTTCTTGAAACTAACAATTTTCCTGTGATTATTTCTGCTGACTTGACATGTACACAGAAGCGAAAGCTGGTGGAGCTGCTGAAAAAACATAAGAAGGCCATTGGCTGGAGCATAGCTGATATTCAAGAAATCAGTCCAGCCATTTGCATGCACAAAATTCTGTTGGAAGAAAAGAGCAAGCCAGTGGTGCAGCCCCAACGCAAGCTGAACAAAAATTTGGAGGAGGTAGTGCACAAGGAGATCACCAAATTGCTAGATGCGGGAGTGATTTTTCCCGTCTCTGATAGCTAGCGGATTAGTCCAGTACAGGTTGTACCTAAGAAGGGGGGCATGACAGTGGTAAAAAATGAAGATAATGAATTGAACCCCACAGGAACAGTCACTAGGTGGAGAATGTGTATTGATTATAGAAGGCTGAATGATGCAACAAGGAAGGACCACTTCCCACTCCCCTTTATTGATCAAATGCTCGAGAAAGTGGCTGGACATGGATGCTACTGCTTCTTGGATGGGTACTCAGGCTACAATATGATACCCATTTCCCCAGAAGATGTTGAAAGACCACATTCACTAGCCCGTCAGGTATTTTTTCTAACAGGAGGATGTCGTTTGGGTTTTGTAATGCACCTGGAACTTTTCAGAGGTGCTTGATGTCTATATTCTTTGACTTAAATGGGAAATGTCTAGAAGTATTCATTGATGATTTCACCTTTTTGATGATGACTTTGAGGACTTCTTGAAGAATTTGGAGCTCGTGCTTGAACGTTATGAAGCCACGCACTTGGTTCTTAATTAGGAGAAGTGTCACTTCATGGTGAAAGAGGAAATTTTCTTAGTCCACAAAGTAACTGCACATGGAATTGAAGTTGACAGAGCCAAGGTGGATGTAATTGCTAGCCTCCCTCCACCAACGTCGGTGCTAGCATAAGGAGTTTCTTAGGACATGCTGGGTTCTATAGGAGGTTCATCAAAAACTTCTCCAGCATTACCAAATCGTTGACTGCATTGCTAGCGAAAGATGTCAAGTTTGTTAGAGCATTCGAATTGATAAAGGAAAAGCTTGGAAGTGCTCCTATTATGGTGACACCTGATTGAAGCCAGCCATTTGAGATAATGTGTGATGCCAGTAATGTAGTTGTGGGGGTAGTTCTGGGGAAAAGAAAAGAGAAAATGTTTAGGCCTATTTACTACGCTAGCAGGACGTTGAATGATGCTCAAGTCAATTATGCCACTACCAGAAAAGAGTTCTTTGCTGTAGTCTTTGCTTTAGACAAGTTTAGATCATACCTGGTGGGGAGCAAAGTGATTATACACACAGATCAATCAGCCTTGAAATATCTGTTGAGTAAGAAGGAGTCCAAGCCATGTCTGATGCGGTGGGTGTTGTTCCGCCAAGAGTTTGACTTGGAGATAAAAGATAGGAAGTGCACAGAAAACTAATTTACCTATCATCTATCCCGACTTGAGAGACCTCCGGTTGAAATGGTTGATGTAAGAGAATAGTTTTCTGATGAGCAGATTTTCTCCATTGTTGCGGTCTCCGAAAGACTGCTTTGGCATGCTGATGTAGCCAAATGTTTGGCTAGTGGATGATTGCCGCGTGACCTCTCTCGTGATCAAAGAAGGAAGCTTCAAGGTGAGGTAAAAAGTTATTTTTGGAATGGCCCTTTATTGTTTAAATTGTGAGTAGATGGTGTGATTCGAAGGTGTGTGCTTGAAGGAGAGATGGAAAGCATCCTTTCTTATTGCCATGATGGATCAGCTGGAGGACACTATGGTGGAAATCGCACTGCAGCAAAGGTCACAGAAGCCGGTTTCTATTGGCCTACTTTGTACAAAGACACACGGGCGTATGTAGCTGCGTGTGACAAGTGTCAAAGGGAAAGTAACATTAGCAAGAGGGATGAGATGCCACTAAACTCCATTTTAGTATGTCAATTTTTTGACATTTGGCGCATTGACTTCATGGGTTCGTTCCCATCGTCTTATTCATATGAGTATATCCCAGTAGTCGTTGACTACGTCTCTAAATGGGTCGAAGCAATTCCTACTAGGACCAATGATGCTAGGGTGGTGTGTGAGTTCCTATGGAAGACCATCTTACCCACTTTAGGACACCTCGAGTGATTATCAGTGACAATGGGTCGCACTTTATGAACAACAGTTCCCTGCATTGTTATCTAAGTATAGGGTCACACACAAAACAGGAACCCCGTACCATGCCCAAACTAGTGGGCAAGTTGAAGTGGCTAACCGTGAACTTAAACGAATTCTTGAAAAGATGATTAGTGCTTCTAGTAAGGATTGGTCTGTAAAGTTGGATAAAGCTCTATGGGAATACAGAATTATGTTCAAAACAACCATAGGGACTTCACCATTCAAATTAATGTATGGAAAATTGTGTCATCTACCTTTTGAGATAGAACATAATTCTTATTGGACAATTAAGATGCTTAATCTTGATCTTAGTCTTGTAGGTGAACACAGGTTGGCGCAGATGAACGAGTTGGAGGAGTTTAGACTGGACGCTTATGAAAATGCGCGAATCTTTAAGGAGAAGACAAAGATATGGCATGATCGTCTAATTAAGCCAAAGGAGTTTCATGAAGGGGACATAGTCTTACTATACAATAGTAGATTTAGGTTGTTCCCGGGAAAATTCAAATCAAGATGGACAGGTCCGTATATGGTGAAACACGTCTCACCGTATGGCGCCATTGAAATACAGGATGAAGAAGGGAATGAACGTTTTAAGGTGAATGGGCACCGGTTGAAACAGTACCTTATTGGAGGATTTGACAAGCAATCCTTTATCATCGTGATCAAATGAGCCTAAGTGACGAAGTCAAGCTAACGACTATAACTCAGAACTACTCCTAATATTCTTTTTATTTATTATTGCTTTTGTAGAATAGTTAGATAATGGTAGTTTAGGATTATTAGAGGGGTATAGAGCCGTAAGCGCGGTGGGGGGTGACAGAGGACGTGCTCGTACGGTTCATAGAAGGATATGAAAAAGTACTTATTTGTTGGGAACTTTCACTCCTCTATATTCGAAATATGCCTCTCTAGGAGCATTACGATCTGCAGCTCAAATGGTCCCTTATGAAGTCTCTATTGGTCTTATTCTTATTGTGCGCCTTGTGAGCGCGTTTGGATCCGCGAAGGCAATCGCTCGGATATTCCCCTAACCCAACCCGGGAACGGATAGGAGTTTTGATAATTGTTTGAACAGGTATGAGCATGAATCGAACATAAAATAAGTACATAGTAGAGTCGGTGTGCGACCAGTAGGCTAAAAAGTGAAAACAAAATGGGACTCTGAGAAAATTGGCCTATTGCATCGCATGGAGTGCCGCTTGGGACGTCGTGCTATGCCAAACGGGAAAAATCTATCAGAAACGACTCTTTGGAAAACCCTACTAGTGTGTCGCATGGGGCACGACGCCCAGCGAGGCGGCAGTGCAAAAATCGTGGCTGGTATTTTTTAAAAAATCTGGAAAGCTAAAACAACATACCCGTTTTCCCTTCCCCTTCTCCCATATCTCTCACTCTCTCTCTCAAATCTTTCCTCTCTAACTCACCCCCTAATTCCCCATTTTTCTTCTTCTTCAAATTTCTTCCACTCCAACTCTCCACCTTCACCCTTCATCAAGGTCAGTTCTTCTTCTCCTTCTTTTAGTATTTAATTGTAGATTTTAGTTAACTTTAGTTTAAGTTTTCTAACCATAGGTATTTTAGTTTTTGCTAATCTTTTAACTATTTTTCTTCTATTTTGGCCAAAATTTATGATTGTGGATGATTGTTGGTGTGTTTTGATGGTGTTGGAATTAATTTATATGAAGCTTGGTGGGTGGTTCCCAAGTGGGCGAAAATTAGTGAAGTTTTGTGTAAAATTTGTGCACTTGGTGCTATTGTGAAGATGTGGTGATGTTGTGGTTGTGGTGAGTAGTGTATTTGATATGTTTATGTGGTGATTCTAACCCACTTTGAATTGAAATAAGATGTTGCAAAATTTGCCTACAATGTGTTTGTTGAAATGCCTTAGTGACATAAAAGTGTGTAGTGTTGCTAATTTAGAAGGGAAGTGCTTTTTGGGATGTGATGCTTAATGATAAGGGTAGGGTGGGGTATCATGTTCTTATGTTGTGAAACTTTAACGTGTTAGTCCTGAGTGTTAATCTATTGACCACCCCGTGCTAATGTGTTGCTAAGTGCTAATTGGGGTGTCCGATTCATGCTAAGTACTTGTGTAGTGTTGTATTGTATCTTAATTTTGTTTGTAGTAGATTAGACTAACTTCTTATTCTTCTTTTCTTAATTACTAGTTTAGCTTCTTAATTTTGTCTTTTACACTAGTGTAGTCCGTGGTTAAGTTGTTGTAATGTTATGTTGGTGGTCGGGTGGGTAGTTGATTACTCGTGGTGTGCTTTCAGTGGCGTAGTCTGAGTCTCCGATATACATTGTACTTGTGAACATGCCAATAACATAAGTGTGGGGTGGTTATCCCGTTTGGTCTTGCTTTTGTTTTAAGTGTTGTGGCTAATGTTGTCCGTCTTGTGCAGGTACAATGTCTCGCCGTCCTAGCAAATGTTCTAACACAAGTACCTTAGAGGTTGCCTCTAGTAGCCGTCGAGGAGGTAGGCGGGCACCTCCCCTCGCCCTAGTAGAGGAGGAAGAGGAGCGCATTGATCCTGATGCAGATGTAGTACCAGGCTGCAAGTATGGAATTCGTGCTATGCCAACTCATGCTAGGATGTGTTACCGGACCTTTGTTCTGGCGGTGAGTCCCGACCCGGAAGTTGGCATTGATGATGGTAAGCTAGCCAGGAAATACTTAGGGATTTACAACAACATCAGATACATGGATTTTGAAAGCTTGTTTCATCGTGGTGGGTCAGCTAATGTGAACATGGTTAAGGAATTTTATGCTAACTAGCAACCTGGGGCCAGTTTAGATGCAGTGTATGAAGTGGAGGTGCGAGGCAAGATGATTCCATTTTCTTCTCGGGTAATAAATCAAATCATGGGATTCACGGAGCATTCACATAAGTTGTTCTTGAGGTTGCTGCGTCGGCCCCCCTATCCTAATATTAGACGCTAGTTGTGTGGCGCGGGGTCTCTTGCCACATGGATGCGAGATGCTAATGAGTTCCACAAGGACATGAAGAAGTGCCATTTCCAGCGTCCCGCCAGAGTCATTCTCCGGTTAATTAATGCAAAGATCATGCCTACCCAGAACGACACTGATGTCTCTCGATTGAAGGTCTGTCTCATTTATGTTATTTTGACTTGGATAAAGTTTGATCTGGGTAAGATTATGCTTGAGTACATGTCTCGAGTACGACCACTTGGGGCTCGCCACCTGTATTTCACGAGTATGATCACACGGCTTCTAAGGACCCACCATGTGGAGGAGGAGTTCTATTATGATCGGACGATTTCGATTTTGCGGCCTCTTAAGCCTTTTGATGTCACAGCTGTGATAGA